>JANHFT010002088.1:201287-212930 GCA_032467955.1 Pseudoxenodon macrops
AAGAAATTATGATGATATTATGTTAAAATTATATAAATGTAAAGGTGGAAAATCTGTACTCTGACAACTGATGTTGTGAGCTGTGTGTGGGGAATTGGGGGGGATAAAAAGAAAAGAAAACATGATTTTAAAAAAAGAAAATTACCAATTATAGCAGAAGTCATGTCCTCCTTTCTTTTGATGATTTGTATTTTCTCATGTTGATACATACAGGAGCTATAATCTCTTCCTCACCCCCAACCCCCCACCTTATTTTGCTTCCATTATTAACACAAACACTTTTCTGGCTTTAATAGCATATGAAGATTGCAGGAAGAAACTTTAGAGTTCTCCCTATTTGCAGGGGGGGGGACCCAAGAGAAAGTGTATATAAGCAAATTCATAAAAAATTAATGCTGTAGACAGAATGTAGGAATTGAAGCTGATGGCTTAGCTTTAAATTTCTGTGCTACTTCATGCATGAATGTATAACTCTGCTTATTTTTTTAAGTGAAAATATGTTTTTTTGTTTTCTTTCTAAACAAAATTTCATATATAAACATATCTCTAACTTGGCAGTGTTCGGTTGGCAAACACAGACAAAGAGCTGGACAAATTTAAATCAAAACTGAGATTTAGCACATCCAGATTGCTTTAGAACAGTTTCTTCGACCTCAGCAACTTTAAGATGTGTGGACTTCAGCTCCCAGAATTCCCCAACCAGTATGTTTGTGAAGCATATGAATGTCTTTTTAAAACATGGGCCTGTACCAATGCCTTGAAAGCTATTATTAAGAAACTGTTCTTGGACCCTGCAGTTTTGGAAATAATATCTCCTTTTTTGGTTAAGATGTTGGAAATGTTACAGCTAGCAGCAGATTCCAAGTCCATGAGGTCATAATATGGTCTTTTCAGAAAGGAGTTGCATGTGTTTGACGGAACAGGTATTTAATTTAGGTACAGTATACTTCTGTATTCTTACTAGTGGACTCCTGATTGCAGCAGAGACTAGAAATGATGACTGACCAACTTTAGCCAAACTTTAACTGGGACAAAAAAAAACCTTTCCTAGTGTTTGGACTTGGCATTTCAACTCTTATAATTCTGTGATAATCTTATGTCTAGATTACTGCAATGAACTATATATGGGAGAGACTTGTCCATTTTTAGCAGCTTGTATTGGCTATAGAACACAAATTGACTTATGTTGACTTCTAAATCCCTAAACAGCTTCAGGTCCATGTTCTTGGGGCCAAAGTCTCCAGATTTCCCCCCCTAAAATATTCATCAGTGGAAGGAAAGTTGGTGATCAAAAGGCATCCAAAGGAGAAAATTGCTAGGACTTTCTGTTCATGGTTTGTTTTTTTAAACTTTTGAAAAGTTTAATGATACTGTACAGGTACTCCTTGACTTATAATCACAACGGGGACCAGAATTTCCATTGCTAAGCAACACAGTTGTTAACTGAGTCATGCCTGATTTTTATGATCTTTTTTACCACAGTTGTTCAAGTGAATCACTACAATTGCAAAAGTCAATCATACAGCCATTAAGTGAACCAGGCTTCCTTCTTTGACTTTGCTTGTCGGAAGCCAGCTGGAAAGGTCACAAATGGCAATCACATGATGCTGGAACACTGCAACCATTGTAAATACATACCAGTTGCCAAGCACCCAAATTTTAATCATAGGGCCATGAGGATGCTACAACCATTGTAAGTATGAGGACTGGTTGTAAGTCACTTTTTTCAATGCCCTTGTAACTTTGAACAGTTGCTAAACAAATGGTTATAAGTCAAGAATTACCTGTTAGTACATTAAAGCATGATGGTTTTGGTGGTTTACTGCACCAATTTTCTTTCTTTTTTTGCCTATGTAGGTTGATTTATAGTAGTTCACCATTCAAAATTACAATGCCACTGAAAAAAGTGACTTATGACCATTTTTTGCATGTACGACCATTGCAGCACCCCCATGGTCACATGATCAAAATAATTCAGATACTTGGCAACTGACTTATATTTATGACCCTTGTCCCATGGTCTTGTGATCCCCTTTTGCAACCTTCTGACAAGCAATTAGGGAATATTCTGACAAGTCAATAGGGAAGCAAGATTCTCTTAACAACCGTGTTACTAACTTAACAACTGCAATGATTCCCTTAACAATTAATAGCAATAAAGGTTGTAAAAACAGGCAAAATTCACTTAACAACTGTCTCACTTACCAACATAAATTTTGTGCTCAGAAGACTACCTGTAGTTGTTTTTCAGTGGCTTGAATACTTTTTAGGGATTGCAGACAAGAGTTCTTGGGGATTGTAGAAAAAGGCTGGCTACCCTTGAGGTACTTGCTGGAGCACCTCAACTGGCATGTACTAGCCTGGCCTCAGATACCTTGGTTGGCCACATTGTGATGTGCCTAGACAAAATTCCATAGAGCAATTAACTAAGTGAGGATCTTCTCTGCTGGTTCCGCTTGTCCTAAGAACTGTGTCAGGCATCAGCAGCACCTAACTTCATTGGGCAATTGAGTGCTCTTGGAAGAAATATCCATCTGGTTGAGTTCCAAGCCGGGAGAAAGGCACTGGAGACAAAATGAAGGCTGGAGGCTGATTGGAAAGAGGGTCCATTTATTGATGAAGCAGAAACACATGAGTGGTTCGGGCAGCTGACCACATGGAGTGGAGAGTCAGTCAGAATTCTCTTGGTCTTTGAACTTGAGCTTCATGTTCCTTTGCAAGAGCATGTATTCTATTGGCTGTTGTAGGGGTCATAGCTAACCTTGTAGGTTGTCTGAGAAGTTTGGTTGAAGCCTGGAGGGTGATGCAATGTCCCCAGGTGATTTTGCCATGTGGTGAGATAATCTGCTGCTAAATAATCCTATTATGTCCTGGAGGGTGATGCCTTACCTGGAACTGAAGGTCTTTTGTCTTGTAGATAGGATGGCCCAGTCTTTCCTAATGGGCACCAAATATCTGCTGGGGGCAGGGAGCTGGGGCTGAGTTTCTGTCCCCCTTAAGATTTCCATTTCTCTTTTAGGGGAAATATAATATTCTGCCTTTTAAAAAACATTTCTCAAAATATTTCATTCTTCTAAGAGAGGGCTGGGTGCCAACTTTGTACAGTGCTTTGGTTTTGGAAATGTTTTAGACAATTTCTGCTGTTGATATTGAATGAACATACATTTTAATTTTGCTCTAATTGCAGTGCTTCTCAACATGCTGGAGGGAGAATTCTGGAAGTTAAAGCCCACACATCTTAAAGGTTCTGAGATTGAGAAACAGTGCCCTAATGGGATGTGTCTTACTTGTATATGCTTTTTACATTGTTCTGCAAAATTGGTGTCTGGGTACCTAATTCAGCTTGGTACGTATTTGTATACAAACATCTACTGTTAAAGTACATGCTACACATAGTCTCTTGTCAGTGGTATTTCTCTTATAGTGAAATATGTAGTATTGGCATTGGTATAATGCTGTGCAATTTAAGAATTATTTCAGCTGAGGGCTAGTGGTAAATATTTCTTCTATTGTGGCTTTGTTAATCTGTGTGAAGTTGAACCTGAGCCGGCTTGTCAGTTTCTGTCAGAAAATTGCTATGCAACAAGATACAGCATTTTTGCTCAGAGAATGACTGCTTCAACTTGTAATTTCCCCCCTAAAATCAGCATGAGATCCATTTGCAGCTGCTAGTCCAAATTCCTGTTAGCAGGCAACTGATAGCTGAAAGCACACTGCCTGAATTGCAGAACATCATTCTGTAAAGTCATAGCTTAACTGTTTCCAATTATGCTAAATATTTCCAAAATCTGCCTTTATGCCTTCCCTGTGGTGTTTTTGTTGAGACTTTATCAGTGTTAAAAGTTCTGATAATATTTTCTGCTCTCTCTTTTTCCTTAAATAATGTCTGCATGATTTTAAACATGAGACATATCAATATATATTTCTATACTTTTAAACACTTGTGAATTTGCTTCAAGAAATCTGTTTTTCTTAAGTGGTATATAAAATGATATATATACATACAAACTTTAGGATTTGTTTCACAAGTTTAGTTCACTAGTGATTGAAACTCTGCAATCTGAACTTCAGTGCAGCACATAGCTGGAAATTTTCCAAGTTCCATTTTTTAAAACATCCTGTGTAAAAGGGAAGATCCTGTGAAGCTGTATAAAATTAAATGATTTTACGTCTTTGGCCAGAAATTTCATCATCATATCAGCAACCATTTTTTATTATTATAATTGAGATTTATATCTGACTTCAGAAGGCAGCAATATCTAGAATGCTGGTTACAAAGAATTTAGGCTCAAGGTACTAACCATAAATATGAGAATGTCAACTGTTTTGAACTTATCTTCACTTTCCATCTCAAAGCTCCAGGACTGTTATTAAATCCTACTAATGCTAAAAAAAATAAATCTAATGCCATGATCATTTGGTAAGATGTATGTTAAACTAAGCTAAGGAAAGACATGATATCAGCAAGTTTTATCAGAAATACTTCTATAGCTTTTGTAAATCTAGGTAAAAAATGTGACATAAATTTTACTCCTAAAGTTTATAACTTAGGCATGTTAGGAAGATCATTCAAAAGAGATCCCATCAGTTTCATCCAGCTATATCTTTTCTTGAATGAAGACAGTTCCATCAGGGAGGGGACATTTCAAAGTCATACACCAATAGTAGCAAATTCCTTCTTTCATTTTTGGCAAGGTGTACTACATACACAAACCTCACCTTCACCCTAACATTTTTCATTTAACAGAGAGGTCATGGAACACATTCCATTAGATATTATCTTAATTGCTTAGTTCTTTCGTTCCTTGTGTGTTGTGGGCATCAGAAAGCAGCTTTTGGGATATTTAGTTTCTAACTATCTCTGTGGTTCCTTTCCTAGAATATATCTAAATTCTGATCCTAAAACAAAATGTTACATATGTGACTGGCTTACAGACTCTCTTTCATGTTTTGCTTGAATCTCTGTAAACCTAAATTTGAGTGAATGTCCTTGTCCTCAGTTAGGACAGGATGTGTGGAAGATGATCCTGGGAAGAAAGGGAATGAAGAAGGGGCTAGAGAAATAAAGTAGGCATCAAAGAAGACTAGTAGAAGCCACATAGCAGAAGGAATGATGGAAATTGTAGTTAAATACCTTTGGACTACAGGGATGAAGAAAGCTGCTTTTGGCTGTTTAAAGTTCCGTTTTCTAAATGCATTGTAAATAGAGTGGTTTCATTTCTATTTTCAGATTTTAGTCAAAAACATTATCAGATTACTCTATGGCATAATGGAATCCATTTCTACTATGAAAAGGGAGTCTGTGGAATCCATTTCCTGACCTAAATTGCCATTGGATGTTTCACAGGGCATGGTATTGTTGGTTTACATGCTTCTAGTATTTCTATCAAATTTGTGCCAAATTAAACATTCAGATGGTATTAGATGAATTTCCTCATCCAATTGTAAAATTCCCTTCTCAGAAAATAGCAAGTGAAATTGAAAACAAAGATGTAAGGCTGAAATCTCAAAGAACATATTTCTGCTATTGATTGATTCTAGCCCCAGTGAATTAATGCCACAATGTAATAAGCTTGCCAAAAAGAATAAAGTAAAGGAATACTCATTAAGTTGCTTAAAGAAGAATCAACTGGTAGACAATATGGCGGAATGAAAGGCTGAGGATTTGCTGTCATGGCAGTGGGAGTATTAGCTGACTTTTTTTGAGACTCAGGGAAAAATATTTATTAAGAGCTACTGAAATTCCTAATGGAAGTCAGAAAGAGAAGTGAGAAGTTAGAACAGTTGCAATCAGATTGGTACATATTACCATTTTAATTCCTTTTGTCTGAATGTGAGGAAATGGAAAAATTACACAACACATTTTAATAATACTTGTGTAGCTTTATTGGGCATTTTCACCAAAACTTAGGAAATGGTGCAATACTTGAAATTAATTCACTTTCTATTCTAAAGTTCCAAATTCATTCTATAAGAAAAATAGAAAACTAAAGCGTATCTTTGGATCAATGATTTAAAAGGTGGGAATAGCACTGGCTAAAAAATTAACAGAGCTGCAAAGTTTTCTGAACAATTCTTAATAAAAAATATATTGAGTGGAAACAAGAATAAAATGACTAATTCCTGACAAATATTGTCATTTTGGAGGAAATGTGTAATTTTTAAAAACTTCTTTAACATTATAAATATATGTAAAATAATATATGTAAAAGGTGGGATAATAATGATATGGGATTTCATGTTTTTCTTTTATGTAATTTCCATTTGTTTATTTTTAAATTTTCCATGTTTGTATGTTTATTTGATTATCATTTATTAAATTTGTAAGCTTGCCTAATTTTTGGGATGGGCAGTATATCATATTGAAAACAGATAAGATGACACATAACAAAGAAAAATACATGTCATTGTATACAGGACATTGTTTTGCTTGTTTTAAATCCAAGCTTCACAAAGCACAAGAAAGTAGAAAGCAGAAAAAAGGTCCCAATAAAGGAGAATATTTGTAACTCAGGTTTGAAATGAGGGGTCCTTGGTGTTGTTTGTCAGTTTTTGATTGGGGAATTTTTTACTTCTTGATTGTTAGACTAATGTTAATCTTGGTATTAATGTCTGCTCATCTGGGTGTTGACTGCTGGTGAGGAGGTGTTCTGATCTTTTTGTTCCCTTTTTGAGGATTCCTTGGTGCTGTCTGAGTTTAGTGTTTTCTTGCAGACAATTCATTACCCAAACTATGTAACATCATGAGTGGTCATCCAAACTTCCACGAATTCTCTAATTTTCCAATTTTGAACTTGGCTTAGTCTGGGATGGTCACAGTTTCCTAGCTGAAGCTATATTTAAGTCAGTCCATGTGTTATGAAATTAAGAGGTTTTCCTTAAGTCTTCTAACTAGTAGTTGGTGTTAATGGATGCGCTTTGCTAGATGGATATCCACAGAATTTCATCAAAAAGTGCCTAACCACTCAACCTAATATAGCACAACCAACACAAGCTGTGAAATGATATACATCAAGAACATCTCAGAAATCACCCACAGACTACGGTGGTAACTCAGTTCTTGACTGCTTTGAAATTTGTTGAATTTGGTACTTGATGCAATTTGATGTGAAAATTTTGTCCCGGCACTTGTTTGTTTGGTACTCAACATACAAGCTAGAACTTGATGTCAGTTGCCTCATGCCTCATAACTCACTATTTCTTATGGGAAAAAATGTTTGATGGTTGTTGTACTTCCTGGAACCAGTTAACGACAAGTACCAAGGAACCACGGTATTATAACTGCATGACATCACTGTAGCACATAAACTAATTAAAGCCCTCCAAAATATCTTAAATAAACAGAAAGACCCAGCAGCCCCAGAAGAAAAAACAGGAGTCATCTACAACATATAATGTAAGGATTGCAACAGCCACTGTGTAGGCCTATGTAGGCAGAGGTTAAGTCCATCAGAGTCAAGGCTTAGGACTAATTAGTATTTGAGATGTAAAACTTTTAAAGTTCCATAAAGTCTTTAGCTATTCATTGAAAGAGATTTACCCTTTTCTACAGCGAAGAAATGATGGGCAACCTTCAGTAGCTGCTCCTGAAGCTAGCTTTAGGGAACCATGTTAGATCTTGCTTTGGGTATTATATTTCTTCTGGGTTATATGTTACCTTTCTGAATGTCACCACATAGTTCTCTGCTTTTTATTTTTTGGAAAATAATAAAAAAATCCTTCAACAGAGTATTTTGGACAAAACATCTAAAATATGAGCTACGTTTTTAACCACAGTACACTGAAAAACAAAGTTTTTACTTGATCTATCTGCACAGATAGTCCTTGACTAACGATCACAATTGAACCCAAAATTTATATTGCTAAGTGAGACATTTGTTAAGTAATTTTACTCCATTTTACAACTTTTCTTGCCACAGTTGTTAACTGCACTTGGTAAGTTAGTAACCTGATTGATACGTGAATGTGGCTTCCCCATTGACTTTGCTTGTCAGAAGATCGCAAAAGGTGATCCCATGACCCCAGGACACTGCAACTGTCATAAATGAGTTAGTTGTCAAGCATTTGAATTTTGATCACGTGACCATGGGGATGCAGTCATAAGTGTGAAATATGGTCATAAGTCACGTTTATCAGTGTTGTGTAACTTTGAATGGTCACTAAATGAACTGTTGTAAATCGAGGACTACCTGTAGTGTATGGAACAATAGTATCTGAGTAATACCTCTGCCTGTTTTTTGGAGTATGTTAATGTGAAGAGTTGTATTGCACATAAATGTAGAGGAAGAGGAGAGGTTATAATGCAGTTGAAAAGGAGAAGCGAGAGGAGAAAAGAAGTGAATGGCAACAGCCTTTGGAGGAATACACACACACAAATATATACTATCTTGGGATACTGAACAAAACTATTACTTCTACTTTGTTTGCATGGAAACCTTGAATCTACTTTATTTGCATATAAAAATCATTTGAAAATGTGGACTGAGTTAACACTGAGTCATAAGATAATATTGTCATTTTATTCAAGTCCAAGTGAGAAAATCGGTGTTATGGTCTAGTGGTTGATAGTGGGAGAGATTAGAGGAAAGACAATAAAATAAAACTCGGTGTAGATAAGGAGGTTCCCCTTCAATGTTCAGCCTATTCTGAGACTACCAGAGTTGTAGTTCAGAAATGCTTCTAGGTACTGCATTATCACTGCAGGCAAAAGCCATTTATGTGGATGAGACTACTTTTAAAATTAATGTAGACTATTACATCAGTTCTAAAATGTATCTGACAGAATTGATCCTGCCATACTTACCCTCACTAGGAACCATTTGATTGGATTGCTGCCATGCTCTTTATATAAATCTGCCTTTTAAAATAGTATGAATTGAGGCTGTGCAGTGTTTTTATGTAATAGTGTCTGTGCCAATAATGGTGCCTTAAATATGAAACATAATATCAGTGAGAAAGGGGTATAATAGTATACGTATGTGGATTATAGGTCACAAAGGGACTTGGACAAGGATTTGGATTGACTATAAGTACTAATTATGTTAGCTGACTGCTGTGTTCCAATACAGTGGAATGTTGGGGAAAAACAGAGTAACAAAATTGGGATGCTTTTATTAATTGTGTTGTTTTGGAAACTAACTAAACTCAAAGCATCTTAGTGGTTCCTCCACCCCCCCAGCATTTCTTAATTTTCCACACAAAAAAAGTACTATGCTATTAATATTCTGTGGAAACTTCAGTTGAAAGCATATGTTCCTTCTTCTCCAGGAATTGTTCTTTGACAAATTTTGTTTTTAAGTTTTAAAATAATCTGACTCAAGTTGTTCCTGCATGTAATTATCCATGTATGAACACTGGTTCCTGCCAACAAATGTTAGCATTATTTAGCATTTGTTCTTTACATTTATTTATTGGCATTACAGAAATTAGCAGTGTCAATTTTATATTTTGTTAGGAAATTTTGTGTCTGAAGAAAGAACATTCAATCTTGAAAATAGTAATCAAATCCCAGGTGTTTCGCTGATTATCACCTTAAATTTTTTGTTGTCTTTGTGTATATTTAATATTTGTATTTCTTAGAAATATAACCCTTTAGATATCTGAATCAAAACATTATAATAGATTTTTTTGAAAGTATGGATGTTGTAGTACAGTGTTCAGCTTTTGCAAATTGAACTGTATAAAATAAATGTACAAAGTTGTGTCTGTAGAATCACAGAGGCCACAGCCAGATCAGAAGCTCAAATTGAGGATATCTTTCAGTTTCAGAGTTAAAGATTTTATCAGAGAAGACTATAGGTACCAACTATCCAAAATGTTCAAGTGAAACTTTCACCCCTCTGCTTTCTGTGTGTGCGTCTGTGTCTGTGTGTGTTTTAATCATAAGAGATAGCCCTACCAATAGGAGAATTTTAAATTGGTGACTTCTTCCAATAGCCCTTCAGTAATGATTGAACATGTCGTACCTTGCAAAATCAATGGATTCAGCTCTGCTCTCACTGTTGAACTAATTAGTTTTTTTTTTAAGTTATACAAAAGTTACAGAACTTTTTCAAGAAGTTGTGCTAGCAACATATATCTCATTCCCACCTGGTAATGGAAGAGTTACTTATTGGCTACTTTGCTTTGATTTTTTCAGTGTGAGTGTGGAAATAGAGATCAAGTTTCTTTTCTAGTCACTTTTCTGTATTGCCATCTATAAGTAATTCCCACAGAAGTGAAATCCAGCTGTGAGTGATAATTGCAGCATGCTACTGCTGCTGAATTCTCATACAATCAAGCTTGATTTCCACCTTCCTTCTCCTATAAAAAAGTGATGTCTGCTGCATTCCAAAACTGCTTCTCTTGATTTTACTTTGAGTTTTAGTAATTAAGTGGATGACAGCTGTGAGAAACATTTTTTAGTGGTGATGAATTTATATATACATGGCATGATTGTTGTACTCACCCATGTCTGCTTTTGAATAAACAAACATTAATTGTCGAAAAATATATTTTGGGATAAATGGATCTGCAATGGGTTTTAAAGAACTTTCAGTTGGTAAGTTCAAGTAGCTACTTTGGAGCTCAGTTTTTTTAGGGGAGAAACCAAAGGCCAAACTAAAAGTGATACCCATGGTAATTCCATGGGCTTAAATTTATAGTGCAGTTACTATTACATTTATGTCCAAATCTTTCTCTGGGGTCTCACATACTATGCATGGCAGAGGTGGGTTTTAAATCTTCTTACTGCTGGTTCGCTCAGGGATGCGCATACACAGTGCTTTTAAAAAGCTTCTGCGTATGTGCAGAAGTAAAATTCAAGATGTTAGCGCCTATGGCGGCACCAAAAGAACCGGCTCGGGAGTGTGGCAGATCCAGGTTACTAACAGTTCTATCGCACTGTGCTGGTAAGTTACTAGCAGTTCGGTAGAACCGGACCAAACCATTAGGAACCCACCTCTGTTGCATGGGCTTTTCCCTTCATTTCTGTCCTACAACCTTTAGGCTGACCCAAAGACACCTGACATGCTCAGTGGACAAGTGGGCTTTAAATCTGTTTATCCTTAATTTGAGTCCAGCTTCTGAAGCATTGCATTCCAATCAGCTCTGGTAGGCTGAGAAGTGCTAATGTACCCTTAAGTACTACCAAATTGTGCTTTTTGCTCAACCAAAGATTGGAGCTGGATTGTGGAGAAAAGTGTTTGGAAAGAGAAACTGCCAAAGCGGAGCTTATGGGTGAAGTACATACCCTGTATTAATAGACTACTTTTTCTTATACAGCTATCAGTTTAAACATACAGATCTGCTACCATTTAGGAGTATGATTATAAACATCATTTGGTGCAATCTGATAATCCCCGCTGCAATTTTCTTTTGCATATGCATGAAAAAATTAGGGCAGAATTGACAGTACCAGGGATTCCCATTGTGAGTACTGAATTAAGCTGTGCAAAACATTCTGAAGAGGAGCTTCTCAATGGGGTAGAAGCATGAACCAAGCATCTTTTCTTCAACTGTTTAAATAACATCATTGTTTACAAGACTCATAGGGATGCTTGGAGGGCTATTCCAAAGTACTGCCGTATATATACAGGTGAAACTCGAAAAATTAGAATATCGTGCAAAAGTTCATTTATTTCAGTAATGCAACTTAAAAGGTGA
>JANHFT010002089.1:6901-27068 GCA_032467955.1 Pseudoxenodon macrops
AGAGAAGGCCTATCATTTAGCATAAGCTTTATTTGAAGTTCCTGAAAATGAAAACACAGTTTATAAGCCAGTTTGAGATTTATAAGGACTTATCCAGTGTTTATAGACAGTATGAGTTCTTATTAGGTGATTTTTGTATTTTGTGAGCTAGGCTGGCTTTATGTCCTTGAACGTAAGTGAAGGTCCCTCCTTGAGAAGAGACCTTCACTGCTTTAAAAACATAATAAAGATCACCTTAAGAATTATGTATTATATAAAACACCTTTTCATGCATTTGTTTATTTGAAAAGGAATTATGTAGTGTTATGTGGAAGAAGAGTTTGTTGGCTTTTTGATGACTGTTGTGCCTTTTTTTCCAGAAACTTGGAGAAAGTGTCCAGCAGCTTCTAGCCACCAAAATTGCTGTTTATCTGATGACCTTTTTAATAGTAACAGTTGCTTGGGCAGCTCATGTGAGGTACGAAATTTGGAGTGTTTCAGAAACTGTACATGTATCAAGCACTTGAAAACTGTAACGTAACCAGTCGGATGGTATGTGTGATGATGGCCATCTCACTTGTCATAATTTATTATTCTTTCAATCTCCTTTCATTATGATCAGCTTTATTCTTTCTACACAATTCTGCTCCGTGCTGAAGTTACTGCTCAGCTTATAAACAAACTTTATCCACAGAATTTTACAGACGGGTTAGCAAAATTTGTCAAAGTCAGCCTTAAGAATTACGGTAGATTACTTGCCTCTCCCAACCAGTTAGACCTGTCTTCAAAATAAGGCCACTTAAGAACCCAGACAAATTCCATCAGCAACCCAGTTCTCAAGGAAGCAATCATGAAGTACTTCTCCAAATCCTTCATTAGGATATAAGAGTTGGCACCCTTCAAGTTGTCACAGCTTGCACACATATTGCATTAAACTGTGGTTTGTTGATCCTGCTATATTGACCCTCTTGACATGTAATGATAAATCATTAACCATTATTTTCAGACCGTAACAAGAAAATTTGTGGATCTTGTGTAGCCAGAAGCAGAGATATGATGATGTACCTTAATGTACAGATGTAGCCATTCATTCATATTTTGGGCAAATGGCATTGATGATTGAAGCAGTTCATATATGAAAACCAATCAAGATCAGCCAGACACAAGATTTTAAAAAAATCAAAGATGAATAAGAACTTTTCAAATGATAACAATGACAGTTGCAGTGGTATTTGCTTGATTTACTGCCAACATCTGTACTTGATTCCTTTTCCTTCTTCAGAAGAGACAGAATTCTCTAATTTATGTTATTGTATTAATTAAGTGAAGAAAACAATTTGATGTAGTGGTTATGGCACCAAGCTCGAGATCAGGAGCCATGCCTTGGGCTCAAAACCAGTTCCCTCTCTCAGCCTTAGGAAGGAGGTAGTAGCAAACCACTTCCAAAAATGTTGGCAAGAAAATATCTTTTCCACTCAAACTCCAGGAGTCATGATTGACTAGAAGGCCTTATCTACTCGAAGTAGATGAATAAATAAATGACAAGTAGAGCAAGGGTTCTTCTATCTTATCTGAAACTCATTATAGATGAAATATGGTAAACCTAAGTAAGATAATGAGGCTGCATCCTTTGCACGTGCCAGAGGGAGAGAGAGAGAGAGCAAGATTCCAGAGAATTACCCTTGTGTTTTGCAGCAAACTCAACACAGGAAGGAGATAGTAATTCCTTTAAGATAAGACATACCAGGAAAAAAATTCAGTGTGTGTTTTCCTTTCTCTGAATCATAGAACAAGCAAGAATAGGAGCAAAATGTTGGATGACTTCACCAGAAAGTCTTGATGCTCCTGATGATTGGAATTGAGGATGTCTAATCTGCTGACTTAAAAGACATTTTAGGAAGGGTAGTTCCTGAATTTTAACTGGCAATTTCCTTTGCATCTTGCTCTTGTTTCTATTTTTTGCTACACAGGAGAATATTTGATAATTATCATCAAATTTAAGACTTCCTAGTTTGAATGAGTCTAGTTACAAATCAAAACTTTGTAAGTCTGTTTTATAATAGTTTGTTTTTACCCTCTAGACTTTTTCAGGTGGTTGAACTCATTGATGATGTACTTGCCCTTGCAAATTTGGTGAGTGAATTAAAAAAATATCTAAATCTATTTTTTGAAATTATAGATGTTCCCAGCTCTTAGTAACATATGAAATGGAGCTTGATATATTTAAATCATTGTACTGGTGAATTACAGTGTTGGTATTTGGGGCTTTGAGTTTTCAAATGTTTTTTATGAAATGTGCTGATGTACCAGGAGATGTTTTAATTCAAGTCATATCATTTCAAAATGGCCATTTGGGTATGAAAGGAATTAAGATTTGGAAAGAAGAATATGCTGTTTCTCGTGTCATTGTATCTTAAATTGTAATTAATAGTTTATGTGAAAATGGCTTTTGTAGGATTTTATTATAACAAAAATATACTGTGAATGCTAATTCTAGCAATTTTGAGTGAAAAAGCCTTGCTCCTCCATCTCAATCCTTCCCTTAGTATAGAAAACAAAAGTGAGGTAATTTCAGAATGACAATTTTGCAGTAAATCAAAAGTCTAATGTAGGATGCTAAGTTGCTCACATTTAGAGATAAACCAAATAATGGGTCTTGTTCTCATTCACATATATCTAAATCATAGCTTTCAAACTTCTCAGATTTCTTGGGAGCCAAGACATCTAAGGACTAGAGGTTTTTATACCCTTAGTAACCTAAATAAATTATAGAAGTCATTTTTTAAATTTACTGTACATTGATGATTCCTGAATCTTGCAGTCAGAATGTTAAAGAATGAAGAGTGATTATCAGGATTCTTGCCTTAGAAAGTTTCGCATTTCAAAAAGGAAAGGTACATTTCAACTGGCAACTTAGCAAAAGTGTTCTTATAATATGTTTTCCTTTGAAAGCCAATGCCAGAGCAATTTGATGTCTATGGCATCAATGATACAGCTTATTGAAGGAGAAAATAAGAAAAGGGAAATAAAAGAAACCAAAAGATTATGCAGGGACCTAGACAATAGGCTCAGCCAGAAATGTTGAAACCTTTCATTCATAGCTGTTAAAAATGCAGGCCTTCATTCCCCTTCTGAGGTTTAACTGAAGCCATTGATTTCAACTGGTTTTTAAAAGTAACAGTGGAATAGAATTACATGTAAACATATGCTAGTTTCCAGACCTGTGTGATTTTTTCCGAAGTCATACTCTCTGATATGGAGTGTCTGTTGTTATCTTTGTCATTCAGAAAAGAATTGAACTGCACTTCAACCATAATTGAAAAATCATGTATTAGTAGCGCTTTATACATTCTTAGTAAAGCAACACCTGGAATACGGCATCCTGTTTTGGTCACCAAGTTATTAAAAAAAATGTTGAGACTTTGGGAAAAGTCCAGGAAAGAGCAACTAAGATGATTAAGGGCCCAGAAACAAAAACATGAAGAACAGTTGCAGAAATTGGGCATGGCCAGTCTAGAGAAAAGAAGGGCTAGGGGTGACATGATAGCAGTATTCCAGTATTTGAAGGGCTGCCACAAAGAAAAGGGCATCAACTTATTTCTCAAAGCACCATAAGGCAGGACAAGAAACAATGAATGGAAACTAATCAAGGAGAAGCAACCTAGTTTCTCTAAACCCCATATCTTTTACCTTAAACTGTCTACCATGGACCTTACACATTTCTTAAGAGGTCCCTAAGGGGGTGTGCATAAGCATACCAGCGTGCTTACCGTCCCTGTCCTACTGTCTTCATTTATATGTATTCATTTTATGTGTTTATGGCTATGTTTTGCTTATTTATATCCATTTATTTGTGCCATTTTTTTCATGTGTCCACGTCTATGTCTATACTGATACTTGTTTCCTTGTACTTGTTGACAAATAATAAATAAATATATAAATATAAATAAATAAACTGGAATTAAGGAGAAACTTCCAAACAATGAGAACAATTAACCAGCTTGCCTTCAGAAGTTGTAGGTGCTTCATCAATGGAGGTTTTTAAGAAGAGAGTGGGAGAGCCACTTGTCTGAAAGGGGGTTGGACTAAAAGACCCTCAAGGTCCCATCCAGCTCTATTCTGGTTGGTTGGTTGGTTGGTTGGTTGGTTGGTTGGTTGGTTGATTGATTGATTGACTGCCTCCCCAGAATGATGAGAGTTGAATTACTGTATCTATGAACAGGAGACAGTTTCTTTTCATCTGCTATGTCACTTCTTCCTTTTCCTAGGCATGCATGATGAGCATTACTTTTTTGCCATATACAGTAAGTATGCACTCTATTTCTTTTATGTGTTATGTCACATCTTTAGGCTGTTTCCTGATTTAGTTACCTTGTAATCCAAGTTTCCAGGTTTGTACATTGCATTGAATCACAAATCGACCACACAAGCTTTATGTTTCACCTGTGCAGGTGCTGATTTGTAGTTCAATACATTGTGCAAATGTGATCCATTTAATAGAGATTAGGAGCATGCTGGAATCTTGTGCCATTATTTGATACATCTGAAATCAGCTAAAGAGATGTATCGCATTAAACCTGCGGATCCAAAGTAGGATACATTTTGAAGATGCAGAAGCCACAGTGGATAAGAGTATGTATATACTTAATTATACATGTTATCTTATCTGATCTAGTAAGAGAGGACTATGGAAGTTTCCAACATCAAACAAAAAAAAACATAGAAGCAGAGTAATATATAATTAAACCCAGAGTATAGTCTAAAACAGGAGTGTCAAACTCGATTTCATTGACAGTCACATCAGGATTGCGTTTGACCTTGGGTGGGTGTGGCCAGCTCGACATCACTCGTGTCGGGGGCAACTGTGGTGGCCTGAGTGCCAGAGAAAATGGCTCCCAAGCTCTGTTTTTGGCTGTGATGGCCTCCTGCAATCCACTACCAGTGAAAACAGAGTTTGGGAGGGCACCTCGCGGCCCTCCCAAGCTCTGTATTCACTGGCAGAGGCACCGTGGGCCAGTCCTTCACTGTTTCCAGGGTGGTCCCATGGGCCAGATCTAAGCGCCCTGTGGGCTGAATGCAGGCCTTGGGCCTTGAGTTTGACACCCTGGTCTAAAAGCAAAGATAAAACCCAAATTAAAATCTGAATGAGGCACCCACAGTCAATTATCTAGAATCAAAAGCAAATTGCAACAGAAGATCTTTTTAAGCTGTTTCCAGAATTGCAACAAGGTGGGGACTTCACATATTTCTTGGTGGAGAATATTCCATAAGATGGAAGCTAGTGCAGGTGAAGTAAAATGGGTGGATCTGAAGCATGGACAGTGTTATTATTATTTTTTGTACTTCCTATGTTTGGGGTGGCATTTGGATATATTTTTCTTTGATGTTTAAAAATTATAGACTTCACACTACAATTTGTATATATTTCCTGTCTCAAAATGACAGTGTGAGATTAGGCCGATGTTGCCATCCCTAAAGATGAAGTAAGCATGTGAAACAGCCCGGAATCTTATCTAAAAGATCCCTTAGGGGAGGTAATTAAGAAGAAAAAAACCAAATTGCTAAGAAAACAAAGGGAAAAAATGTAACCTGAACTGGACAAAGGAAGTTGGGTCAAAACAGACAATGGGAACCCCAAGTCCCATCAACAGCTATAAGATGGAAGCTAGTGCAGGTGAAGTAAAATGGGTGGGTCTGAAACATGGACAGTATTATTATTTTTTGTACTTCCAGATTTGTCAGTTTCTATCCCTCTGGCTAGTGCCTAACAGCTTAGTTATTTTAGTTGTAAGAACCATGGTTAGGATGCAGAATTGGAAGCTAACTCTGTTCTCTGCCAGGAGTTCAATCCTGATTGGCTCAAGGTTGACTCAGCCTTCCATCCTTTCAAAGTCGGTAAAAAGAGGGCCCAAATTGTTGGGGGGCAATAGGCTGACTCTGTACACCACTTAGACAGGGCTGTAAAGCACTATGAAGCGGTATATAAGTCTAAGTTCTATTGCTACTTGTGAAGGACCTGGGTAAGTGTGAGCGTGAGAAAGAGAAAATACACATTATTACTAGCAAAAGTTTTGTTGTTTCTTGAAATTGACCAGGTCTCAATATATTCTAGCCAACTGGTTGTGTGAGTGAAACATGGAGTATACAGTATGTAAAAACAGCAACCTTCTGCCACCATTTTTCTGCAGATTAATTTGGAAAAAAGGCAAGGCATGGAGTCATAGAAAGGATCCAGGGAGACAAATTTGGTCCTAGGGCCTCAGATTAACCATTTGCTTTAATCTGTTCTGAAATACAGAAAGAATCTAATTTCTTATTTTGCAGTTCTCCTTAATGGCGTCTTTTCCTCAAGAACCATTTGGACTTTTTATGTTTAGTAGCTGTGCTGTTGTAATTGGATTCATCCAGGTATAGTTGTTTTATATTTCACTACAGATAGTCCTTGACTTACAACAGAAGGCTATAAAGCATTGTGAAACAGTATATAAGTCTAAATGCTATTGCTATTAAGTGACCGCTCAAAGTTACAACGGCACTGGAAAAAAGTGACTTATGGCTATTTTTCACACTTACGACCGTTGCAGCATCCCAATGGTCATGTGATTTACATTTGTATGTATGACAACTGACTCACATTTAGGACAGTTGCATTGTCCTGGGGTCACCTGATCACCTTTTGAGACCTTCTGACAAGCAAAGTCAATTGGGAAATCAGATTCACTTAAACAGCCGTGTTACTAATTTAAGAACTGCAGTGATTCGCTTAGCAAACATGGCGAGAAAAGTCATTTAAAATGGGGCAAAACTCTCTTAATTTCTCAGCGACATCAATTTTGGGTTCAATTGTGGTCATAAGTTGAAGACTACCTGGCCTGTATAGTTTAATAAACCATAGTTAAAAATGAGATGGGTAGTAATTACAAGATCAACACTATTTTCCTTTGTGAGAGAATATACAGGTAGTCTAATTTCCATGCGAAGCTAGGCAGTTGTTAAGTGAGTCGCCCCCAGTTTTGCAACTTTTTTGCCATGATGCGAATCACTTCAGTTGTTATTAAGAATCCAGCTTTCCCCATTGACTTTGCTTGTTGAAAGCCAGCTGGGAAAGTTGCAAATGTTGGTCACATGACCGTAGGACACAACAACCATTGCAAATGTATGCTGGTTTTATGACTACCGTATTTTTCCGTGTATAAGACGCCCCCAGGTTTCATGTAGTTTCTTGTAGTAAGCGCACTATAAGCCATCGCTGTTCAGAAGCCATCGTGTTAGAGTGAGTAATGCAACAAGAACAAGAAATGCATCACAGGAACAATAGAGATGGAATAGAATAGAATAGAATAGAATAGAGACTGGCAATGTGATACAGGAAATAACTGCAATAGAGATGAATGATAGAGCTGCATATAAGATAGATGCTCATCCAGCATTCTCCTCAGCCACCTGTGTATAAGACACACCTCAATTTTCAAGTAAATATTTTAAAGAAAAAGTAGCGTCTTATACATGGAAAAATACAGTAGTTGCCAGTGATGGCTAACCTTTTTGCCATCGAGTGCCAAAAGCAGGGGTCGTGGAGGGGGGAGGGTGCCGCGCACACACGTGCCCAGACCCATAATGCAATGCCATCACTCCCCGCGCATTCACATACAATCACCACCACCCACACTGCCCCTCTGTGCCTGCGCACAGTCCCCACTCCAGTTGGCCCGTTGGGCTGTTTTTCGCCTTCCTGAGGTTTCAGGAGGTTTTCCTGAAGCTCGGGAGGGCGAAAACTGCCTCCCCCCCCCACCTTCTGGAAGGGTGAAAATCAGTTGGTTAGCGCACCCATACGTGCTGGAGCTGACATAGGGCAATGGCTCCTTGTGTCACCTGTGGCATGCGTGCCATAGGTTTGCCATCACAGGTATATGCTGAGCACAGAACGCTGTTACCTTTCCACTGAAGTGGTACCTATTTATCTACTTGGATTTGCATCAGTGGTGGGTTGCTACCGGTTCTCCCCTAATCTAAGAACCGGTTACAGCGGGAGGCTCTGCCCACCCGTCCCGATGTCATCGCAGATGATCTGCATATGCGCAGAAGTGCCGTGCGTCCACATTCACAACCCAGACCAGTAGTGGTGGTAAGTAAAACCCACTACTGATTTGCATGCTTTCAAACTGCTAGGTTGGAAGGAGCTGGAGCAACTGACACAAGCTCACCCTGTTCTGCAATGCTCTGGTCTCGAACCCAGGCTGTCAGTTTGTCAGCTGACAACCTCAACATCTTTAACCTCTGAGCCATCACGCTCCCTAAGCTTAACTTAAGGATGTACAATAAGGTGCTTTGACATGGGTGTGGACACAGCTGCCCTGTAAGCCCAGAAAAGTATATGGCTTCTTTAAGGAGGCCCGAAAAAGTATGGTATATATGCCTACACCTGCTCTGAAATACCTTTTCATCTTTGGATCCCAGGTGCAACATAACCCTATTAAAACTCAAGGCAAATCTTCCGAGTGCCCAAGCTATGATTATTTGAATTTGCATCTAAACAATTATTTTCCCTCTGATGGTGCAGCAATATTTTCTTGTTTTGCAGGCGATGATTGTATTATATGGCTTCAGACATTCATATCTACTGAATCATCAGATACAGGAATCTGAAAATAAGACATTTTATAAATACCATATCTTAAAGATTATACTGAGAGGACCAACGCTGAGCTTTTTGGCTGCCATTTTCTCATTTTTCTTCTTTCCTTTGGTAGGTTCATTGAATTAGGGCAGTGTTTCCCAAGTGTTGTACCATTATGTTGTGGTGGGCCTTAAATTTAGTGATTATGTATATAAGATGCTTTTGTTTTGTGTTGAAGGTCTATACCAGAAGTGGGGAACCATGGCCCCTTTATGGCTTGTGGACTTCAACTCCCAGAATTCCTGAGATGGCTGGGAGTTAAAGTTCATAAGTCATGAAAGGACCATTGTTCCCCACCCCTGGTCTACACATTAGGATTTTTCTACTGTTTCAGACTTGGAGTTGTTCCAAACTTGTTGATTCTTTCCTTCATATGAGAGTAATTCTGTTCTGACTCTATAAAGCTTTTGAAGATCATCCTTGCTATTAGTACACAGGATTATTAATGAATTAATTACAAGAAAAAGTCATCTTATTTTATTGGAAAAAAATGTTGCTTTATACAGACTGCCTAAAAGATGCCTTTCTCAGGGACATGCATGCTTAAGAGGTCCATAAGCACTGGAATGCTCTGTTCCAAGTCCTGCCCAAGGCATTGTGGAGATACATGACTCTGAATTGCCCTTATTCTTCATTGTGATAAAGCATTAACTGACAAGTGTGAATTTGGACTTAGTGCTGTTTTTCCTCCAAAACCCATTCTTGCTAAATGATTCCAAAGAATCATTCAGAGTCTTTTATTTTAATTATGGAGCACACAGTACATGATTAGTAGGGCAAATGAATATGCAGCCTTTTCTACTTATTACCATCGTATCAATGCAAAAACGTTCAGTAAATGTGTCTCTCTTTCCTTGCAGTCGTACATGTTTCTTGGGCTCATTGTTTTTTTCCCACTTCTCAGCCATCTAACCAAATGGTTTAGAAACAGAATTCTTGGTGAGTGTTGTTTTATAAAGCTTTTTATATCCCCCAGGGAAATTTAAGAACTAGATGATGTATACCAACAATATCATCATCATCATCATTATGCAAAATGACTAAAGACTCACAACAAAAAGCAGCAAATAATTAAATAATACCTCAAAGAGAAAAAAGAGCAGAAAATTAAAACTTATTACTTTAAACATTCATGTTTTGGTTCAGTCGCTTCCCTGGATAGTTTCCTGTTCCTCTCAATACGATCCTTTTCACAACCTCATCAACTTTGAAGTGAAATGTTGGTGGAGTCCTTGATGCTTTCTGAGCTTGGTTGTTTGCTTGCAGACATTTCATTACTCAACTAGGTAACACCATCAATGCTACTGTTTGCTCCCTGTTTATATACAGTAACTTGCCCTGCCTGTTTTGTAGGGGATGCTGTTTTCTCCTTGGTAATTCCTTGACTAGGATATAGTTTCTGCTTGATTGTTCGCCTGCTGTTACTTCCTGCTTATCTGGGTGTTGATTATTGGAAAGAATGTATGCTGGTCTTTTTGTTTCCTTCTTAGCTTTTTGTTGACTCTTCTGAATGGTGTCTATTTCTGTATATCTATTGATGGCTGATTTTCTTCCCACTGCTGACTAAGCATACACAGCTGAGGCACTTATTGCCTTTTTTGGTTTATTCCATCTTTATTGTTATTATAAATAAATCAAGCTGGCAAACATACTAATACTCCTCCCACTTCCTATTTTCCCCCTCAACAACAACCTTGTGATGTGGGCTGGGCTGAGAGAGAATGACTGACCCAAAATCACCCAGCTGATTTTCATGGCTAAGACGGGACTAGAACTCACAAACTCCCGCCTTCTAGCATGGTGCCTTAGCCACTAGACTAGACCAAGCTAGTTCTTTGCAAGGCTCTTATGTGTCTTCCCTGAAGCTTCAGCAGTGGGGGGAAGACAATGGCAAAGGTCAATTGGGGGAAATAGACTAGGTGGCAGCAGAAGCGTGCAGGACAGCCAAAAGACCAAAGATGGTGAGAGACAGGCAACTGGGAGGAATTGAAGCACATACTGTGATTGTAAATGCAGATAGACAGCCAAGTGCATTGATCACTTGGATGATTGCATGTGATCATCATTGATCACATGACCAAAGGGGGCCTGCAACAGCCGTAACTTCAAACCATCACTGAATGAATGGTCATTAAACAAGAACTACCTGTATAAAAATAATGCAGACACAATACTCCCAACAAGCTTGGATAAACAAGGCAGCTATATAGAATAAGAATAGTGATAATCCAAATTGATGCTGCTTTTGGGGGAAGGGGTTGAGGGGGCTTTACAAAGAAGCAAACAAATTGTCATCTTAACATAGGTAACCAATTTTATTAAGCGTGCTAATTTTTGTTGGCAGGTCAAGAGGAGGAACTCCCTGTAGAATATTTTACTTCTTATCTTAAGGAACCCCTGAGTAAGGAACGAGTGGAAACTTTCAGTGATGGAGTTTATGCAATTGTTGCAACTCTGCTAATTCTGGACATATGGTAAGTCTTCAGCAATAGAATAAAATTGGACCCAGTATTTTCAAGTGTGATGCAGTGCTAAGAGAAAAAAAATAGTAGATGTAATTAAGTATATTTATTATCATGGTTGGCATGATCATCAAGATAGACATGATCCTCCCCACCCAGCAGATTGAAAGCATGCCAATGCGAGTAGATAAATAGGTACCATTTATCTAAGAAGGTAACAGCATTCTGTGCACCTCGGTCTATAGTCACACTGGTCACATGACCACGGAGATGTCTTTGGACAATGCTGACTCCCTCGGCTAAGAAATAGAGATGAGCGCCCTCTTCGATCAGGATTTTATTTGTTAAATTTGCATATCACCTATCTCTTTGCTAAGTCACCTCTAGGAGGCTTGCAGTTAAAATTGTAAAAGGATGCCAATTAAAATGTTTTAAAACTATACACACACACACACAAAAAGGAACCAAGAGATGGACAGTATAGGGATGAGATCTTATTACCCCATCAACTACACCCAGTAGTGAGCGCTTCCCCTTAGGGCCCCAAGCCAACTGGCAAAACCAAGTTTTAATTACCTTTCCAGAAGGCCAAAAAGGTGGGATTTGTTCACTCCTATGGAAAATATATGTGCTGATTATCCAAATTAACTTAACATTCTGTGCCAAGCAACCCCTGCTGTGTCAATAACAGAAACAATTGTAGGACAAGTTTCCCCACTTCTTGTTTTGTTTCCTTCATTGTACGGGATTTGCAGTGGTTATCTGAATTTCAACCATTGGTGTCGTTTCTCACCGAGCTCTGTGCAGATATAAGCACTGTGATAACATACATCACACTAACATGGTTTGTTTTTGGGTTACCATGCTATGGCAAGTCACTCCTTGTTTCTTTGGGGTTTTTAAAGTGGATCTTCTTAACAAACTGAATTCTGAATCCTTTGAGAATTGCAAAAGACATACGTAAATCATTGCTTAGAGTTAATAAAAGCTTCCCAGATTTATAATCCTTGTTTGTTCTTGATAGGGGGAAAAATGCCTATTATGTAATCAGGACAATGAACAGTTTACTTTGGTTCTTCCTCACTTAAATCTAATCTTCAAAATATTGCTTTGCTAGAAATGCAACAGAATGTGGATTATGCAGGTAGTCCTCGAGTTATGACCACAATTAAGCCCACAATTTATGTTGCTAAGTGAAACATTTATGAATTGAGTTTTGCCCCATTTTACGATTTTTCTTGCCACAGTTATTAAGTGAAACATTGCAGATGTTAAGTTAGTAACAGGATTGTTAACTGGCTTCTCCATTGCTTGTCAGAAGGTCACAAAAGGGGATCACATGACCCCAGATCTGTTTAACTGTTATAAATATGAGTCGCTTGCCAAGTGTCTGAATTTTGATCATGTGACTGTGGGAGGGGTGCAGCAATAGCCGTATGTATGAAAAACGGTCATAAGTTACTTTTTTCAGTGCCGTTGTAACTTTGAATGCTGTGAACTGTGGTAACCTGAGGACTACCTGTATATACTGTCAGGGTTCCAAGTAATACACCCATAGCAAACATATACTCTCATAAAGGAATGGGTGAGTCTGTATAGGTCTATATTACATACCCAGATTGGCTGATGGTTTCCATGGTAATCAGATACGACTATTCCTAAAGTAGAACTCTATTACAATTACACAAAAAAAGGAGTATGAACTGAAGGAGTTAGCTTGATGCATTTACATTTTCTTCTTGGTTAGGCATGGAATGAAATGCATTCAAGAAGTTATTGAGGTTGTAAACAAATTCAGTAAACCGAAGTGAAATACATGAAGTATCACTTTAAAAGATTTGTTGTGAGTCTATTCTAAATACATAGTTTTCTTTACTCAACAGCGAAGATAACGTTCCTGACGATAACATGGTTAAAGAGAAATACAACGGTCATCTTGCTGAAGCACTGAGAGAATTTGGTCCAAGTTTACTTGCCTACTTCGGATCGTTTGTAACCATTGGTCTTCTCTGGTTTGTCCATCATTCGCTCTTCCTCCATGTGACAAAAGCTACGCGACTGATGACCCTCCTTAATACTCTATCTTTGGCTTTTATTGGCGGACTGCCTCTCGCTTACCAGCTGACCAGCGAGTTTGCCGAGAAGTCTTACAACGAAATAGAAGCCATTCAGATTAGCTGTGTTACCATTTTTTTTGCAAGCATCTTCCAGTTCAGCATATGGATTGCTGCGCTTTTCCACGAAGTCGAGACATTGCATCCTTTTGCTCGGTACGGTGGCAAAGAACACGCCTTCATGTTCGCAAAGCTTTCTCTCTACCCCTGCGTGAGCCTTGCAGTTTTCTGCCTGACCTGTGTGGTGAGCGAACTAAGTACGACTATTTTTCATCTCACACAAATAATCGTCCCATTTGCTTTTCTGGTATTGCGCATCTTCGTCAGAATTGGCTTGATGATACTAAAGTATATAATGTCACTGCCCAGGTCAAAGAACAATGTTTTAGAAGAAGAAGAAGCCTGTTTATCCCCAGCCGATACGCTCTCATAGTTTTCCCTGCACTTTACATGGAAAATCAAGTTTCTTCTGCGAATTGGAGAATTCAGGACTCAACTAAAACTGAATTGTTCCTTTCTTTAGGGATGTTCCGCTTTTCCTTTTATTCATGGACTAGCATCTGGAGCAGTGCGTTTGGCTAGAATACGCATCACCTCAATAGCCTCATTGCTCATAGATGATTAGTGAGGAATCATAAGATACTTGGGAGAAAATAATGGCATTAGCAGTGCCATTTGTCATAGCCAGTAAAGGTGATGATAAGAATGTCCTCATCCATTCTGTGGCTATTAAGTGACCTGGAGGATGTATTAACCTGCTAAATAATTCCATGTGTGTCTTGAGTTGTAACCCTAACAGCTGCTGTCAAATGTGTGTAACCTAGCAAATCAGTGCAAAGTAACATGATTAGCTGAACAAACAAATTGTGAGTCAACAAATTACTATCAACAGTTATATTAAAAAGTAATTCATTCAGCACTGGCAACTTCTTAAAGAAACCTGTATGTTCAGCATGCTAAATGTTCAGAGAATATTTAGAAAGAGTTGGCTGTCAGTATAACCAAAGTTTGCTGGAACTATCACTTGATGATAGTATCATTGCCTCAATAATGCGACAAGCCTACATCATAAGTATCCCTTATAAAAGGTGGGATTCACTTATCTTGCCTACCAGTTCGCAAATGTAAGCATGCATGCATCTGCGCATGCACAGATGAGTCATGTTACTTCAGGGCGAGTGGGTGGAGCCTCCTGCAGTCGCCGCTACCGGTTCGTGCGATCCGGAGAGAACCGGCTGAATACCACCACTGCTTAGTATCCCATAAGTATTTGGGTTTAATAGCCATAACTTTATAAATGTAACTTTCAGAAAATAAATTAATATTATTGTGATGCTGCATTATATCCCAGTCATTTGGCATTCATCAGTAGATGGAAGAGCGATTAATGAAGCAAGGAAGATCATTCTGTTATGATGAGAAGATAGAACTTAAAATAGTCCTTGGAATATGATGACAATTGTAACCTGGAACTCTTTTGCTAAACAGCGCAGTTATAACATAACTACTATAAGACATCACATGACTATGTCACTTAGTTACTGTTGTTAAATGGGGATCATATGGGTCATTAACAGGACTTTGGATGACTGTGGCTTCTAACTTCCTGCCAGCTTCCTCAACTGATCAAGAGACAAAGCAAATTTGCCGCCAGCAGATCTACAGTAGAATCAGCAAATGGAAACTTATCCAAGTAAAACATTTACTTGTGGGAAGCTGGCATGGAATGTCAGAAACCCCCAAAATGCCAAGTTTGTAATCATGCAATCATAGAGCCATGGTGGCGCAGTGGTTAGTATGCAGTATTGTAGGCTAATTCTGCCACTGCCAGAAATTCGATTCTTACAGGCTCACAGTTGACCCATCCTTCCATCCTTCCGAGGTTGGTAAAATGAGGACCCAGATTGTTGGGAGCAATATGCTGACTCTGTAAACTGCTTAGCCTTAGAGAGAAAGCTGTAAAGCACGATGAAGCGGTATATAAGTCTAAGTGTTATTGCTATGTGAACACAGGGACCCTGCAAGGATTGGAACTCCAAGGACCTATTGTAAGTTTTACTTGTTTAGTACCATTATAACGGTGAATGGTTGCTGATTGAATGGTCGTGGCCTGAGAATTTGTACAAAGCTTGATGGTATGCGTTTGTTCTCTGCTTATGAATTGATTCACTGTGGATGTAATGAAAGATTTCATGTTACTCCACATCCTCAAGGTTAAATGATGTGTTTACAAACTGACTTCTTTTCTATACATGCAATCATGTGTTTGTCCTTACAGTTTTTTGGTTTATGTTCATTTCCAGTTATTTTTCCTTAATGCTTTATCATCTTAATTGTACTTTCATCATTTATTTTTATTGTTTTATTCCTTTGCTATTGTTCTGGTTATATTTTTATCAGTTTTTTCTGTTTTGTTGTTGTAAGCAACCAAGAGTAACCTCACAACGAAATAAATTTAACAATCAATCAATCAATCAATGTAACTATTTAATGCTAGAGCCTTGAAACACAAAATCCTCTGGAAGCCTTATGCTGGTTTTTGAGGATAGTGGGCTTATATCATAAACGTGAAATATTTTCCTAGCTCTGTTTTGTAGATTTTTTTTTTCCCCAGTATTATTCTCTGCTCCACTTAACAAGTTTGCTTTCACTATCAAGCCATTGACATGTCTACAAGTTTGATGATAAATCTTTAATATTGGCATTTAATGTGAGAATTTTTGCACTAAGTACTTCTCAATAGAAACTCATCATTGCTCCTCTCAAAAAAAAAAGAATGAATAGTAGGACTTCAGAAGCATTACAGAGGCAAGCTGTAAAGTATCTTGTTTTCTTTTTTCATTGCACTATACTATATAAATGAAAAATAAATTTATGATATTACACTAAACCTTAATTATATGTTCAGATATGTTATATCTGAGATTTGTGATTGAATAGCAACATAAAATACAAAGATCCAACTATCGTTCCTGAAAGCTCTTTGGTCCTTTATTATTCGACCTCTGTGTTCATTGAATGGAATCTTTTTTTTTTTTAATTAAATGTTACATTTATTAAGAGTTGGTATCTCATATTATTTTAGTGTTACTTCTCAAAATGTCTTTGTAACTAGGGTATTTCAGATAAAACCTACTGCTGATAGCACGGAGAAAGAAAATGTGATTTAGACACTTTCCTTCACCATTATCTAGACGCAGGGGTGTCAAGCTGGCGGCCCATGAGCCAGATGCATTATGCACAGGCAACGGCCATCCCAGCTCCGCAAATGGGAAAAACGTCGGGAATGTCATGTGACAGCAACTTGATATGGCAAGTTTGACACCCATGATCTAGAGTAAGCTTGAAAAGTATTTCAAGAACTTCTGGATGGTCATGAAGTCCATCACTAATATAACGGTGGAAACTTCCAGGTATCTTTTCTCTTAATTCAGTAGTTGAAGAAACCATCTGCAGTTTCCTAAACTAAGACATACTCAGTTAAGATATTTGTCAACATTTGACTTAGCCCATTGACCAAATTGCCTCAGAAAAAAGACAATTATGTTTATTGCTGAGTGGAAAACCCCTGATGGACTTTTTGTATAAAACTGAAAAAAATGAACTTACGATTTGTAGCTGTAATTATTATAGAAATAAGAGTCGTACATAACTTTAGAGAAACATGTAAATGTGTAATTTTATCTAAAACTGCCGTAAAGAAGTTTAGAAATTACTTCTTTGTATCTTTTTCCTTTTTAACTTTAACTTTTTCCCTTTCTTCCGCTATTAGCTCTTTTTTATCTTTCTTTTTCATTTTTTATCCCTTAGTCTGTATTAGTCTAAATTATTTTTAGCTTTTTAAAAACCTTTTAATAAAATTATATACACACACACACATACGGGGTGTGTGTGTGTGTGTGTGTGTGTGCAGGCTTACAAGTTTATGTTACCATAGCTTTACAATGAAAGCAAAGTTGACCTACATGATATTGGATTCTTAGTCTGATCAATCCTGAAAGGTTGACATTGATTGAACCAAATCACTCAGAAAACTTCCATCCCTGAGGGTAGAATAGACTCCCCCCCCTTTTTTTTTGGCTCAATCATGTCCAGTTCTTGGAGACTGCTTGGACAAGTCCCTGCAATTTCCTTGGGTAGGTTCTTCAGAAGTGCTTTGGCCATTGCCTCTTTGCGGGGGCTGAGAGAAAGTGACTAGTCCAAGGTCACCCGGGTGGTTTTGTGCCTACAGTGGGACTAGAATTCACAATCTCATGGTTTCTACCCTGATTCCTTAACCATTGCACCAAACTGGCCCTCAGACTAGAAGGTAGGTCTCTCTTGAGCACACCAGAACAATGTCTCTCATTCTGATCTCTGTTCAACACACAGATGTAGCTGTGTAATAGATTGCTTGGAATATTCAAGGGAAAATATATATATTTTTAAAGAACCATAACCCTAATCTATTGGTGAATTTTAAGCCTCAATTACATTAACTGGCAGATAGTCAAGTGATGCAGATGGGACATTTCCAAGTGTCAAATTTGCTATGTCAAATGCTGTGTATAAAACTAGAAGAAGTATTCTGCTATGATAGTTTTTGCTATTGCTACTGTTCCACTGTTTCAAGTAATTCGCCGTGAAGGAAGAGTGAATGACCATCTGGAATATATAAAGATGCACCATTTGAATATTTCATCTGCATAAAAGTATCCTTGCAATAAATGCTACCATAATTTAAAAATATATTTAAAATGCAACATGAAGGTGCACACTATAACTGTTCTCTTTTTTAACTGATCAGTGGCACAAAAACAGAACTGAAATAATGGATTTGTGTGTTTCAAGTGACCTTGTTAATAACATCAATTCAATATCTGAAAAGATGACTGTTTAAATAACTGTTTCAAATCACAGAAAGCAAGAAACGTTTTGTCATTTTGTTTAATTAATGTGACAGATGTTAACACAACTTCCTAAAGCTGATGAATTTCATTCTTTTTCATCTCCATGTGTGATGGTGTAGCAGAGAGCTTTGTAATCCAGATTTCCTGCCGAGTCAATAGGGGAGCATTGAAACATCTGATCTATCTGTACAACAATAGAAAAAGGAAGAATTTAGCCAAGGAATTTGAGTAGGACAAGGTCAAAGACCACTGCCAAGTGATTCTTCAGCATTTAAAGTCCTAAAAAGTCCTGCTAGACTCAAAAAAGCATACATTTTGTTTACAGAAGTAACAAAATTAGAAATTGCTATTTTAGGATTCTCCATAAAAGTTTTCACACAACTGAATTGCCATTTATTAGGACAAAAAATAACTTCAACAAAAAGAACTTACTCCATTTAGCTACCTTCCACCTGAAAATAACAGTAATGATTAACTCAATTTTTCTAAAGAACAATAATTTTGTGTGGCCACTAAGTACATATTACATTAGCTACCGATTAGAAGTACAAAAGAGCTCAGAAGTCATCTGCACTTTCTTTAGATTAAATTTGGCACCCTTTTTATTTTCAGTTAGAGTCAGCCCTTTATCAAAGAATTCATAGTTCAGTAACCATATTTGCGTGTTGCAGACAGAAGCAAATGAATTTTAATCTGTGGCATCCAGAGTTTTTTACCCCTCATCTGAACAGCTGTTGCCATTCGATTTCAGCAAGGTGACAGATGCTTCAGTGATCTGGATTATGTAAGGCAGCTTCATGGATCCTTACATTACCTTCAATGTTTTATTTATTCAAGTGTGTTATAATTGTGTAATTCCGGTTTAAATGAGTTTGGAACAGTAGCTATTTGTTTCAAAAAAATTGTTTTGAACTTGTTGGTATAAGATGGCAATTGTTTGGCATAACCCCATAATACATATCCCAGTTAAAGAATTTGATTTTTAATTAGGATGATCCTGGCTGCATTTTTAAAAGTTCCTCTCCAATTTAAAAAAACAGTATTCTTAAAAATACAGACCTCTTCCGTTGTAAATTTATCGCCTTGGGACATCATTAAGCGTTTCATACTGTTGAAGAAACAAAGAAGAGATTTGCTTTAAAACGTTATAAAGGGTTGCATGAAAAAAAAACCATATTTGTCCATTCCTATGTGGAAGAATGTTTTCTGTATTACCAAAGTCCAGTTATACCTTTCTGTCAATGAGCTAAGTGCCATTGAAGTCTTGTACATTACTTGCAACATTATTTATATGTCTGTGTGGGTGTCTTAATTTACTTGATGATTGAATGACAGCATAGAAGACGTCATCTTTCTAAATTAGAGATCTGGAAACATTACATGACAATTTTTACTTTCTATCAGAACATGTATTCAGGTTTGTCATGTTTTTACCTCAGTTGAGCATGGTTATAAACGGACTCTAGCATGACTCTCACCCTCTTCTTCACCCCTGAAGATATTTCCAGGCACAGAGTTCAATTGTCACTCCTCTTATCTGATAAGAACCAAAGAATTTCTTCCTAGGTTGCCCAGTTTGGGTCTCTAGGTGTGCTATTTGTCTTTTAATTGAAGATTCTGATTTTACTTGTAAATAAAATGTCTTACTTCTTCCACGGTACAAACACATGTGGACCATATAAAAGACTTCCAAGTTGACAGCTGTAGCCATTCAATTTAGAACCTGTCTTGATCAGATTGAGGTCAATTGGCAATCTTACCTGATTATTTCATTCAATATTTTATATCCCAATATTACCTTGTTTTATGTAAAATTATATTTTATATTGACTAATCAATCAACAATCAACTAAACTACTTAGGTGTATATGTTATTTTTTCCTACTCTATTATTATACTTTTATTGCTGTACATCCTTTACTTCATTCATATTCCATGTTACATATTTTATATTTAAGATACATATACTTGCAATCTATCTATCTATCTATCTATCTATCTATCTATCTATCTATCTATCTATCTATCTATCTATCTATCTATCTA
>JANHFT010002089.1:42725-55405 GCA_032467955.1 Pseudoxenodon macrops
ATTTGCCGGTTCTCTGAACTGCTCAAAATTTCCGCTACCGGTTCTCCAGAACCTGTCAGAACCTGCTGGATTTCACCACTGATATATATATATATATACCCCACATACAAGTAGACCTAGTTTAGTACAAATATTTAACCTGAGATAATGTGCCATTCTGTGTTTCTCATTGTTGCCATTTATATGTTTAGCTTTTTAAAAAGGGATCACTTACATAATAATCTCTTTCTTTGTGGTTTCCAGAGACAAATATTCAATCCACTTTTTCTGATCGTTGTAGGTCTTTGACTCTTCAACAATTTTCTGAAACATTGTTCTCTTTCTTTAAAAAAAAAGATTTCAGACAGCAAACAAATAAGAAAAATCAACCCCTTTTGTAGCTTGAGTACCCTCACAATTCACAGTAATTTCTTAGTAACTCAACACTATAAGCACAAGTCCTAGAAAGAAAGGGAATTCATGGGTCCCCTTGGGTTCATTTCATTTTGATATAGATTCCACACCAAATCACCTCCTGCCTTACCTATTAAAAATAAAATGGAAACCTCCCTTTAATTGTCTATTGGATTAGCCCTAATATTGAAAGTGTGAAGCAGAATTTGCTATCAGTGAAGTATAAGCAACTTCCTATTTTTTAATGCTTAAGCTGTATACATGTCTTGCTACACCCTTGAATGTTTTACAGACCCAAAGACAACAAAATATTGCCTTCATGTCAAGAAATCGGGGTCTTCCTTAATATTTACAATATTTAATGCTATTCCAGGAGAATAAACCAATTCAATCCATAGCTTGGCTTCCCCCAGTACATTGAAACTGTATTATAGACTGTACTGTATATAGAAAACACCACAATGTGATGTAGTAATTAAGGTGTTGGATTAAGATCCCAGAAGCATCCTTGGCCATGAAAGCTAACTTTTAGCCAGTCACTTTCTCAGTCTTACCCAAAGCATAGGATACTGAGGGGATAAAATAAAAGTCAATTGACATGAAACTTGCACATTTGAGTGTCTAATGCAGGGGTGTCAAACTGGATTTCTTTGAGGGCCAGATCAGCATTGTAATTCTCCTCTGGGGGCTGGCTGGAGGGGAAGGAGACAGGAAGGACTCCTCCTGCCGCACCTTGCCAGCCAAAACAGGGTGCTATTTCCAGGCTGGCCCTGCATGTCAGATTTAAGCACCCTGCGGGCTGGATCTGTCCCACGGGCCTTGAGTTTGACACCCCTGGTCTAGTGGAAAGAAAAATAGCAATGGGTAAATTCAACACCATCTAACACTTTAGGTCTTATATTGTTCTCCAAATTATACTTGAGATCCTCCTGCCTGTGTTTGATTGAACAGAACCTAATTAGAGCAGACCAATTATTTTAAGAATACAGGTAGTCCTCGACTTACAATGGTTCATTTAGTGACTATTTAAAGTTACAACAGCACTGAAAAAAAGGGAGTGATGACCATGTTTCATACTATCAACCATTGCAGCATCCCTGTGGTCATGTGATGAAAATTCAGATGTTTGGCAACTGGCTCATATTGATGACCTTTGCTGTGCCCTGGGGGGGGGCTGTGATCCCCTTTTGCGACCTTCTGACCAGGAAAGTCCATGGGGAAGCCAGATCCACTTCACAACCATGTGGCTAACTTAACAGCTGCAGTGATTTCCTTAACAACTGTGGCAAGAAAATTCATAAAATGGGTCAAAGCTCACTTCACAGCTGTCTCGCTTAACAGCAGAAATGTTGGGCTCAGTTGAGGTCGTAAGTCGAGGACTACCTGTACTGAAAAACGATTTTCCTATTTCTTTCCTATTTGGGTTGTTTCACTCAAAAGGTAGCAATATTCTGAAGAACTGTGTCAAACATGTGGATTCCCTGTAGTAATTAACACAAGGTTCACTTACTTGAAATACAATGCTAAATCGGTGGCTATAATGGCAATATCCATTAAGTGATTTACATGTTCATACTGCCTCCTGTTGAGATTCTGGTAGATGTTCAGGGACTAAAAGGGAGAAATACGTAAATCAGAGTGGAAGATTGGCCCTGCCAACCAAGCATCATGTTGGGTGCCTCTAACTTTTCCTAATGGTATCTTTCTTCAAAACCTAGTGGTTTTATCTTGTATTTTTATGTACACTGAGAGCACATGCAGCAAAGACAAATTCCTTGTGTGTCCAATCACACTTGGCCAATTCTATTCTATTCTATTCAAGTGCAAAAGACCAAGGCCCCACATTAAGTTCTGATTAAAATGATTTATTGCTCATGCCTATGCAACAGGAATCTTAGTCAACTGATAGCACTGTTTTGGCATTAGATAAGAGTTAAGAGAATCCAAGGGACATTGGACTTAAATCATTTGTGGCTATCAGCGACACTAGGCTGATTCCTCATTTGACTTCATCCCCAGGCTCTTCCACTCCTTCCACTACAATTATATAATTTATATATCAAATAGATACTGAGATACTGTACTAATTCTTTTTCATAGGTTCAAGGCCTAAAAAAAACCACACACATGTGAAATATATAGCTAAATATAAACACATTATATCTGACACTTCATCATGGGCTTTTGCTGATGGTTTTCCAGAAGCCAATGGGAAAATTGTCCATAAACCAATGGAAAGTGATCAGATTAGTGCTGAACTGATTACTGGTCTTGTGTTCAGTGATCTCTCCTCTGCTGTATGCTAAGAATATAGACAAATGTAACTAAGCACCTTCATCATTTGGAAAGAACAACACAAAGAAGAACAAACCGGATCATGTTATGATACTTAACTTTCACCACTCAAATTTCCCAATTTCTATTTTCCCACCAATTTGATCCATCATTCTGTAACTATTGACTAGAAGTTTCTACTGGTGTTTTATTCAGATGAATTATTTCTTAAATGGGTAGGTACGTTTTTGGTTGTTCTCCAAATATTTTGCAGACTCGATTTTGAAGCGTGCTGATGCCTGTCATTTCTCAGGACACTTGTACCAGTTTGCCATCTGTTTCATTCCCATCTCTTAGCGGAAGGTAATTTTCTTCACTTTTCTCAGCTTGAAATGCTGCTTTCCAAGTGGTCGTTGTATAAAAATGCCCTCATTTTTAATTTCAGTACTGATAATCTAAATTTTGAAATAGAGCGCTCTAAGCATAAATTCCCAATTAACTGGCTTAAAAGATCAATTAATATTAAACAGGTGTGTGCCTTGAACCATCTGATAAAATGATAACTTGAACCTGTTAGTTGTTGAATTGTTAACAGGCCAATTTTATTTTCTATTGACAGTATATTAACATGGAAGTTAAATGCAGTCTCAAGGCAGGCTATGTTAGTTGGGAGCTGAAAGAATTGACTTCTTTAAATCCTTTATCTGAGAAGGAAAAACAGGTGGATGGATGTTTGGTAATTGGTGCAAAGTTTTAAACCAATTATTAATTCCAATCAAAATTTGAGTTGTGTCTATTACCAATCACAGTTTCATAAAAGCAAAACATGGATCCACTCAATTACTTCTGCCATTCAAAATATTGGTCACCCACCTCTTCTGAGAGCAGAAATTTGCCAAATTCCAAGTGGTGTCTCTCTAAAATGGATGAGCCATGAAGTTTTGCCAAGGGATTTTGAGATCTGTTAGCAAACACCAGGGAAGGTTAAAGAATGGAATTATTACGAGAATGCCAAATACTTCTTTATTTCTATCCTCAAGCTTGTAAATGATTGCTTTGGGGACTGGAAGTGCAAAAACAGCAACCAGACCTTGCTTTAATCTTTGACGATGAAAACGTTTATTAAAATGATGATTTCCTTGAGTTGTGATATATCATTATAACTATTTTATGATACATTTTGTGATGCTTCCCTGCTTCCAAGGCAGTTTGCAAAGCTATCGATAACGTGCAAACAATACAGAACGCAAACAATGAGAACATCAGCTGTAACATTTCTAAGCAGCAAAAACAGACAGATATTGAATATATTTTAGAAGCAGCATATCCTTCACCACATACCTCACAGCTGAACATCTACCGTATCATTCTTTTTCTGCATAATTCTTTATGCAAGGAGTGATACATTCATGTGAGGAAGGCCTCAACCTTTAAAAATGGTAGTTTTTGAAGTGTTTTTAAATATATTGATGGAGGCTATATAAGCCATCAGAAAAAACAATTCTACAGCTATCAGATCTGGGTTGCAAAGTCAGAAGACCGCAAAAAGATTTAGAAACCCTTCAATGCCATCTAGTGATCCTCTGGATTTTTATATCCCATATCTGGTAGGTGTTGACCAGGTGTGCCCACAGGTGTTTAGGATGTGTGGAACACCTGCATCATAACTTTTCCTGCCTCTTTTCACTTTTGTTTTTAATTGAAAGCCATCCTGCTGCTAAACAAACACGATTCACCCCTTCCTCCCCCAGTACCCAGTACCGTCTTTGTTTCCTAGAATGCCTCTCAGAAAATAAAAATATTCACTGGAGTGAAACCCAGTGTTGTAAGTTGTCAGGTGATCTCAAGAAAAAAGTGAAACGTGAATAATTTCAAGTCCCCCTTTATTACAAAACTGAGTCTATTAAGGAAGAGACTGGACCTTGGCTTTATCATTGTACTTGCTTTTACTCGTATGGGGGAGGGGAGGAGCACTGTGAATGGGTGCTTCTTCCATCACAAAGAGAGTTTTGCTCTTTGAGAATTTGTAAGGGTTGGGGATGCCTTTGGAGAAGGCAAAGAGCTAAAATACTTCCTGAAGAGCTGGTTGCTATTTCTGCACAATTGAAAATCTTGTGGATATGCAAGAGGAAAAATCAAACGTTTCTGAGATAGTTAACTAGTTTGAACAAAAGAAGGTAGGAATCTATTGTTTGTTTCAGACTGTAATTTCTTAAGTTCCGTTTGCTAGAGTAAGTTAAAACCAACTGATGGAAATCCTTGAACTGTTACTGAGAAGCAGCACATGATTCTCCATCAATGTGTAAGTGGACACAGGCGGTTTTTCTTATGGGTACGAAAAATCATTTGACTTCTGGGGGAGCAGCCTGTAGAATTTAATATGAAATCTATTCTGAAACAACAGATCTAAATAGACATTGTGTTTATAATAAAAGAAGAGCACCTACTTCATCTGATAAAGATTGTTGGTTCCTCGGTGGTCAATATCATGGCACAAAGCTGCAGTGACCATGGCAAAGGCTTCAAGATCTGTGTAGTACTGCTTCAATTTACCTGTCTACATAAAGCAAGTTAAAAAAAAATCTCAGATAATTTTTAAAAAATCTGTCAGATTTAGCTTTTATTTTGTCACAGTTTTAAAAAAACCAAAACCATACAGGCTGAATTTCCATTGCTATTTGTATTGCAAGCTATTATTGCATTAAAATTAAATGAAAGTAGAACTTGCATTAAAAATCTTAAAAGAGTTTACATATTTGCGGCCATACATTTGTAACCCACAAATCCCTTTCCAGAATCAGTGGAACTTAACATTTTGGCTTTTATTTTGCATGTGTCCTTGAGGATGCTTAAATAACTCATCTCGACATTCCTAAAACTGCATCCAAATAAAGATAATGTCTACCAAAGTGCTTTAAATATTATGGACTGTGATTTTTCTTTAAAGAGCATTATTGCCTAATTTCTTGATAAATGATAGAATATCTGAATCTGGACTCTTAAGCCATAATGAGGTTGGAAAATCTGCGCTAAAAATTGTTATAGATACTTAGACAAACTAAGAATTTCGGGGTAGGGGCAAGAGTTATGAATGTCATTGTTTTAAGGGCAAAAACTATTATATCTAGTAAATGGTAGAAGTAAGAGTTATATCTGGAAATGACAGTGGCTATAAACCAAGGGTGTCAAACTCAAGGCCAGCAGGCTGGATCCAGCCAGCGGGGTGCTTAGATCTAGCCTGCGGAGTCAGCCTGGAAACAGCAAAGGACTGGCCTGCAGAGCCTCTGCCAGTGAAAATGGAGCTTGGGGGGCATGCATCCCGCACCCCATTTTTGGCCACGATGGCTCCTACAGCCCTCTGCCAGGGAAAACACATGCGGCCCTCCCGAGCTCCATTTTCCCTGGCAGAGGGCTGCAGAACGATGTCATGGACAAAAACGGGGCACGTTCTGTTTTCACTGGCAGGGGGCTATCAAACTAAAAACAAAACAAAAGGTGAAATGTTTCCACTTTTCTATTTGAGCATCCAAGGAAGCGACAGGAAATGAGAAAGGGAAAGAAGACAAAGAAAAAGAAGGAAAGATGGGAAGTGTTAGATCGCGCGCGAGGACACAACAGGAAGAGATCAAAGAAGGAAAAATAAGGAAAGAGGGGAAGGAAGAAGGAGAATGAAGAGGGAAGGAAAAAGAAAAGGAAGGAAGGAAGGAAGAAAGGAAGGAAGGAAGGAGATTATAATGAGAGTGAGGGAGGCTTTCAGGGAAGTCTTGACTTAGCACTTGGCCATCACAGGTGCCCCCCCTTGACACGAGTGACGTTGAGCTGGCCACGCCAACCACCAGCCACACACCCCAGTCCTCCGAGATCAAACACTGATGTGGCCCTCAATGAAATCGAGTTTGACACCCCTACTCTAAACTGAAACTGTTTTTACAGAAAGCCTAATAAAGACGTACCATAAGGAGGGTGAACATAGTCTGCGCAACATTGAAGCCATGGCGCCAATTGTGATAGGTAATCCTTCGGTAACCTTTACTGACTGAAAAAACAAACCTCACCAGGACCTGTGGAAATAAAAAGAGTTAATCAGTGCAAACCAAGTTTTATGTGCCACAATTTTATCTAAAGGAGGTAAGAAACTTCCCTCCCCCCCAAAAAAAGTTTCTTATCCAATTTTTGGTATTCAGATGTTCAGAAGAAATATATTACAGGGAGTTCTCATCTTACAACAATTCAAAGTTACAAAGGCACTGAAAAAAGTGTCTTATGAACATTTTTCACACTTATGAACATTTCAGCATCTCCATGGTCACATGATTTACATTCAGATGCTTGACAACTGGTTCATATTTATGACGGTTGCAGTGTCCCGGGACCATATGATCATTTTTTGCGACTTACCTTCTGACAAGCAAAGTCAATGGGGAAGCCAGATTCCCTTAACAACCGTGTTACTAATTTAGCAACGCCAGTGATTCACTTAACAACTGTGGCAAAAAAGGTCGTAAAATGGGGCAAAACTCACTTAACAAATTTTCACTTTTGGGCTCAATTGTGGTCATAGGTCATGGACTACCTGTACCTCTCTTTTTCCTTAGTGACTCCATAATTTATTTTATTCATTCATTTGGATCACTGATACCAGAACTGTTAACTTAAATTTTTGAAGCAGTTTATAATCTAAATAGGATATACAGGTTACTAAGGAAGGCTAAAAGCATACACATGTTTTCTCCTAGGCCTTCACTTTCAATGGCCAGTTGATTTCTAAATCTTGGGAATCCAGTTAAGTTTCAAAACTGTAGAGGTTTTAGAAAATGTTAGCTTGAAATGGCTACCAGGGAAGGCCCAGCTTACATTTAGTAATTATTTATGCTACTAACTGTCTCTCACAGGTAGTTTCCAGATTGATGGAGATCCAAAAAGGACTGTTGTAATCCTGCAGATTAGATGATGCCATGGCCAGAGGCTTACAAAAAAAAGTATGCAGTTCATTATTGGCTAACTTCCAAGTATTGATTGATTGGCAATTCCCTGTCCTCCACAGTTGGTCAAGAAGTGCTAGCCAACACTGATTGGCTGCTGGATCCTTTGCATGTAAACATGCTGTGCTCATCTTGGCTTTCAAAAATGGAAGGAGGAGAACTATCTGAAGGGTTACTGAAGGACCTATAAATTGCAATTAGAGATTTTCTGTACAGAAAGTCTGGCCAGCTGGAATCTCCCATGGCTTATAGTTCTACAGAGAAATACAATCTTCACCCAAGGAGCAGGATATTTCAAATCTACATGCAATTCTAAGATGCTCCTACTATCCCTCAGATAATTTACATTCAGTATATATATATCTGATTTTCTGTTCCCTTTCTATACAGATTTTTGCTTTATTTTGTACCACCTTTGTGGAATAGCTAAGGTGTTGGCTCATGACTTGTGAGTGAAATCCAGGTTTAATTCTACTCTTAGACAGGGAAGTACACAAGATAACACTGGGATAAGTAACTCTCTCTCAGCCCAATCTATCCCCTAGAGTTGTAAGAAAATTTGGAGGAGAAAAGCTATGAATTCTGCTCTGAACTATTGAAAGAAATGTGGGATATATTACAAGCAGACAAATCCTTTTAAAAAAGACAACAACTCATTTGTAGAAAGTTCAAAATGCTGCCATCCACTTAATAGTGGATGAATGCAAAGCCACAGTGTGCTCATTACTTTTTTGTTTTTTAATTCTCCACATTTGAAGAAGGATCTGCAAAAGCGTTACCATTTACCTCCTGTGGAATTTGGAATTTTTTCACCACTCCAAGCTCATAATACATTTGAATGCCACATTTTACAAGATCAAGTTCAGTCCATTCAAAATCAGAAAAGTGAAAGGCGTAAATTTCACATTCTTCGGGATCTGGAAGCATTTCTTTCTGGGGGCAAAAAAGAATAGCATTTATAGTTTAGGTTCTAGAGTGGAAGCAACAAAGCTTTGCTCTTTGAACTGCCATAAAAATAGTGACTATGCTTACATCTAATGCTACTTCAATAACTGGAGTACACCAAACCAAAGTTACTTTAGATAATTCAATTCCTGTCCTGCAAAACAGCTTTGCCAGCATTTACTTTTACTTTTCGAAGCTCTTGATTTGCTCATGTTTGCAAAAATGGAACTGCAGTTTATGTAAGCTCTAGTTAATTAAGCAAACTATTTACAGATCCATTGCCTGTTGTTATCTTTTTTTGCAATTGATCAGAGCTTGTGATGATCTACAACCTCACAATGATATGGTCAGATAGGAAGACTACTCATAGCCAGTTTTTCGATCTGGATTCTTGATGACATTTGTGTTGTATTTAAATAACTGTTATTTAATCATGTAAATAACTCTTGCCTGTTTCCTGGTGTCTGGTTTCTTGCCATTCCACCTCTATAGTGCATCAATATATTAGTGTTTAATTGTGCATTCCTGCAATGAGCCATGACCAATATTTGTATTGTATGACCACTACGAACACATGAAGTCAGTGTTTTCCTCTGTAATGTGTTTGCTTTTGTAAAAATGTGGAATATTTTTTTCTGTCAGGGATTGCACCATATTAATGCTAAATCTATATTGCCTGAGGTGAGCTGAGGTTCTTGGTTCATGCAAAACATGTTAATAAGTGAAACTAGAAAGTTCTAGAGAATTCTCTTAGATGAAACTCTTCACTGAAATTAATACTTTTTGCAAACAATTCTTATTATTTCAATAAAACTCAGGGGTGAAATAGTGAGGTGAGTTTTCATTAAAATCTAGAAAAACGTATGTGACGAATAGGATCAATCAAATGTGATTTTTGCCTTGTATGGCCTTTGCTTAATAAATTACAAATCCAATAATAACAATTGATATTTACTTAGTTAGCTAAAGCACACTTTATATGCATCAGAGGAGACATATCAAGAAAGACATAAAATCCTGGGGCTAGACGCGACCTTGGTGTCTCCTAGTACAACCTTCTGCCCAAGGCGGGAATCCTTATTTCATCCTGGATAAATGGTTGTCCAATCTTTTCTTGGAAACCTCCATTGTGAAGCAACCATAACTCCAAGAAGCGAGCTGTTCCAATAAGTAAAGAAATCTCTCCTTAGCTTCAGGTTGGATTTCCCTTTGACTAGTTTCCACCCATTGCTTCTTGCCCCGCCCTTAGGACTATGGCCTTAGGACATCGTTATCTGCTTATGTAATATTATCCTATGTATATGTGCAACCAAATACAAGATTTCCCAGTTTAGATCTGTATTCTTCAAAAGAAGGGCACGATGCCATAATAAGCCAGTCACAACAATTGACACTCACTACAAGTTCCATCAGTTCATCCTCTTTACATTCGTTCACCTCTTTGCCAAACCTCTCTCTTGTTGGCTGTGGAAAAACACAGGCATGTTGAAGTTATGAGCATTCAAGAAGTATATTTTGGAATCCAAAGTAGCAGATGGATAAAACCTGCAACCTTCCAGTATCATCAACATATTTTTCTGACAATTTAATGATTTCCCCCCAAAAAACCAAAACCAAACCAACAACCCCAACCTTGTTTAATACTTGTTATATAGTTATGTTTAATGACTGGCCTTATCTTGTAGCAGACTTTGTAGTGGTCAAGAAATTAATCAAGAAATAAGGAATAGAGAGGATTAGAATAGAGCCAAATCTTTAAAAGTCATACCAAGAGCTCTTGAAGATCCTCCTGGTCACATCGTACATGGTAAAGCACCATATCCTGTGCGATATCCTTTCTATTCTCCAGTTTATTCATCTTATCATAAGTATCAGTATTGAGTACAGACCAGCCCAGAAACTGTGTTAAGGACTTGGAAAAACAAAACAAAAATATGTTATTACTAAACAGGGGCTGATCTCCTTTATGCCCTGACCATTTCTTTTTCTCTGAGCTTTCAATTTTTAATACTCTTGAATATTATCCAACACACACACACACACACACACACACACACACACACACACACACACGTATTTGTATATCACTGCCATCCTTTTCACATGAAAATGAAGTGCTCAAGGTGGCTATCTTTATTGATTGAAGCCAAAGAACAGCAAATTTAAAAAAAACTGGCAGTAATATAAAAAAGATTTTTGGGTAGCGGGATGGATGGTACTGTTCTGTTCAGTCATAATCTGTTAATAATGTTGACTGTGTAAACCCAATAACTCATCCAGGAAGTTATGGGACTATTTTTTTTTTGATAAGGAGTCCCAAATAGAATTTGAGCTCAAAATAAAAACAAATTAAACACGAGGCAAAGAAAGTGAAAACAGGAACAATGGCAGTTTAGATAAGTAAAAGATATCAGGATAATAGAAAAGAAAAGCTTTTTCCCAAACTGGTAATGTGTTTGAGGACATTTAGAGGACTACAACTTCCAAAATTCCTCAGAATATGGCCAATGGCAAGCTCGATATTCATATAAAGAAAGAAGTGAGATATCAGCTTACACATAAAAAGATCTACAAAGGAGAGGTATATTAGGAATAATATGAAACCACCATTTATAATATTACTAATCTTAAACTTTCACTAGATGTTCTCAGACCAATGTTTCTTTATGTCCTATATGAAGTCAAAACTCAAGGCAACAACAGAAATGGAACTGTCCTGAATGGGTTGGTTTATTCTGTTTGTCACACTGGAAGTTAATTAGCCACTGCAGAATTGTATATGTAATCAACTACTTTATGGGAAACACACGTTATATTTTCATATCCATTCATTATGCCTACCTCCATTAGTGTTTCATCCTGTTCATCAAAGGGCTTCCCATCCTTTCTATTGTAAAATGTAGCAACACCTACAATTTCTTCTTTTTTGTTGACAATTGGCATTGAGAGAACATTTTTGATGATCCATCCTGATTCATCAACAGGGCCTTTCTTAAAACACCAGCATGTTAGTATTAAACAGATCTAGGGCTAACCTACAGATCTAGCAATAATAAAACTATTTATACGATGCAAATCTGTTACTGAAACAAATGTTGTGTACAATGTTTTTCTTTTTAATATGATTTTCATAGAAATAAACAAATTGATGTGCTCTAGATGATCTGCTCTTTAATCTGAGGACTTTGACCATGTTAGTAAGGAGTGCAGTGGATAACGTGGTTAGGACGCTGGGTTTGAGTTTAGCAAGCCTATGTTTGAGACTCAAGTGCTGTTGCATGGTGAGGTGAACTCCCATAATTCACTCCAGCTCTTTGGCAGGGACATGAAAGAAGCCCCATGGGTGTCCTCCATGCAACAGTGATGTCACTGGCTAATCCTTTTGACTTGGAAACATCTTAAATAGTGCTTCCAACATGAATGGAGGGTGGGCATGTTAGTTGGCCAAAATATGTAAAAATGTTAGCCCATAGTTCAAAAGATTTCAATCACATTTGGTTGCCTATTCATATAGACAATCCCTGTACCAGATGTTGGCAAGCACCCAGCCTGGCAGGGAGGAGGGATCAAGCACAAAATTAGCCTGGAATCATTGCACAACTTCAAAAAGGCTACAACTGACCCTCCCTATGTTCTTTGTAATTTTATCTAATTGTCCCTAGGAATAGGTTTGCCAGACTGTGTTATAGGCACAGCATAATAAAATAGTTAGCTTGAACTCTGCTCGTTGTTTACACCTGGCACCAGCAGAGCAAATATAAAACTCTTATGAACAGGCTTACAATACCTGAAATGTAAACATTTCATCAGCTGCTATGTTCATAATATTGCAAATCTGAAAAATTGCAGGAAAAAAAATGTCAATATATATGTTGCCATTTTGAAAATTAAATAAAAACTGAAAGTGCATATGGTTGACATATTATGGCTGTGATCCAAGAATTTGCATACCGTATTTTTCTGAATATAAGACGCACCTTTTCTCCCCCTAATTGGGGCTGATGATTCAGGTGCGTCTTATACTCCAAATGTAGCTTTTTCAAAGCTTTTTTTCAGACCTAACGAGGTGAGTGAAGAGTGAAGCGA
>JANHFT010002089.1:59668-73726 GCA_032467955.1 Pseudoxenodon macrops
GGTGGCGGCAGCAGGGGCTCCTCACCTGCCGCAACATTCGGTGTATAAGACGCACCCAGATTTTAACCCTCTTTTTGTGGGTAAAAAGGTGCGTCTTATACTTCGAAAAATACGGTATATGTAAATGTGAATTCTTTGTTTTTACATAAGTGTATGGATTATGGCTTCCTAAATCCATATATCTATACACTGAGATACATGAGTGTTTCCTTCGAATTGTTAGAAAATATACTCACTTCATTTTGCTGAAATCTGCTAAAACCTATTTTGTGGGATGTCAGTGCAGGGCTTCATGTAGACAGCTGGGAAGGAACAAGCCAGTTTTCTGTGATTGTCCTTCCTTTCAATCTGCTGCAAACGATGGAGAAAGATGATAAATCCATTCTTCTGGCAAATGCTGTTTGGTTACTATATTTACATGGAACAGTGGCAAACCTCCCACTCTATCCCCGTGTTGCTAATCAAATTCTTCATCAATTTCTCTACATTACCCAAAGTTATCTTCCTTTGAGTCACGTGCCCAATATAGATGGGCACGTGATTACATCCTAAAACGATGTAGTACAATTCAGTGTCCTAATAAAATAATCTTGACTGGTTAACTAGAGTGAATATAGTGCTTTTTCCCCCTATCCCTGATTGGAATGCATACCTAAGTGCTGCACTCTCCCATAAATCAGTCTTTCCATTTAGTTCTGTTCTTATAGCACGTTTTATTCCTTCCAAGGCCCTGTTGATTTTTCTTTTGGTTAGGGTTAGGGTCTGCACTGTCTTTGCCGGATTCCATGTCAACTTTTCTTTTTCAATGTGCATTATTTTTAAAGTATATTCATCTCTTTTCACCTACTATCTTTTTATTTCTCTTTCATTGTTATTGTCAAGTAGGCCCTGATAGCAGGCAATTCTGTCACACCTTGTGGCAATAGTAAATAGTTGTGTGCTGATATTAATCTTTACATAAGTTTTGAAGAGTTGGGACCATGTTTACTTTTGGGATGTTCTAAACTTTCTTCAAGTGGGTAGCAGTATTCAGGCTTTACAGAACAAAAAGAGTAGCAATTTAGTGCAAAACCTTGGTGTAGAATTTGAGCAAATGATGGTGGTGTTTTTTTTAATCCATCATGGGTCCCTAATTTGGAATGTCAAGATGCATCTGCAACTCAACCAGTTAGAAGTTTCAAATGAAACTTCAAGTGATCCTTTAGGTCATGAAATGGTTTTCAGAACCTTTATTTGGCTTCATAAAAAGACTGTTCAAAATTCATCCAGATAGAACATAAGTATAGGCTACATATAAAACACTGGATCCTATCAGATTCTTCAATTATACTATAGTGTTGCGTTTGCCCCAGAATTTTCTCCAGAATGTGTGTGAAAAAAGACAAATTAATTAATTCCACAAGGATAAATGTATTATCTTTATGACTTATTTTTAATGTTACTAATGTCTTTATCTTTAACTTTGCTACCATCCAGTATCTTTTGTATGTTCTTTTTTAAACTTGGACTTCCCTGTCTGTTCTGTTCTTTTGTTTCATACTTCTAGAATCCCATGTTTGTACTATTATAAGGGTTGATTTGCAAAGATATAAGTTACATATGTAAGCACTTAAAATTCTCATATAATATCTGTGCGTACTATCTTAGGGAAGAAGATAAATGTAAGATATAACATCCCTTCTTTTACAGCTCAGTGGTGTGTGTGAGAGAGAGAGAGATGTACCGATAATGATTAGATAATCATGTCACATTCTTGATTGCATTTGTCAACAGATTAACCGAGGTCACATGACTACTGAAGCTAAGAGAGCTGCCAAGATGGAAAAAAAGCTAAAGATATTGCTTGGTGGTTATCAGTCTCGAGCCATGGGACTCATAAAGCAATTAAATGACTTGTGGGATCAAATCGAACAAGCTCATCTTGAACTGTGCACATTTGAAGAATTAAAGAAGCATGAAGACGCAGCTATTCCAAGGCGACTGGAGGTAAAATTGTGGAGTGTTAATCTACAGTCCATCTCTAAAAGGAATGATAGTGGTAAAAGAAATAAACTAAATAATGCAGTACTTTTTAAATCATTTTTTAAATTTGTATATCATACAATCATTATATTTAGATTTGCCTTTGCTATACAATGCGTGTCATTTTATTCTTCCTATTTTTTTGAACATTTTATAATGTCTATTAGAAATTAGCGCTCTCTACATAGTAATGCTGAACTCCAGATTTCTGTCACTTCCCATTGAAAGTAAAGACTATCCTTTCTTTCCATACTGAGGTTAGCATCCTATTCCTTCCAGGTTATTTCATGCTAATTTTATTACATTTGCTCTTACAGTGCCTAAAAGAAGATGTTCAACGGCAACAGGAAAGAGAAAAAGAACTTCAGCAGAGATTTGCAGAATTCATGCTGGATAAGGAAGCATTTCAGTCAAAATATTAAGCCTCCTATTTTGCTTTTACCGTGACACCATTGTTTGTAACATTTTTCAGATGCAGCTGATAAATTATGATATGTCTCCCATCAAAATTAAGCACAAGCAAATGTGCTAGTAAATTTATATTGTATTTTAAGAAGATGCTTTGTAACACATGGCCATGTATCTTTTCCTTTGGAAGAAAGAAGCAGAAATGAAATCCATATATACTGATCTAAGAAGCATAATTTGCATGCTGTAAAAATGCTATACAGGGTAAACATTCCACACCCACCTTTTAATGCATCACAAAATTATTTTGTTAAAGTTACTGTTTCCTTGTCCTTTTAGAATTTCACCCGAGATCAAGGAAAAGTATATATTTAAAAGTCTTTGTGCCACTAATTACTGTGAATCTGGAATGTAAAGCGGTGTATTAAAGTGTATTTGTGTTTAACGACTTGAAATTTGTTTGCAAATTAAATTTTTAAATTTCATTTTAAATTGAAACTAGGTAACAGCATTTATTATGATCATTCATATAATGTTCATATGATTATTATGGAGTTTATGTATTTCATGTTTCATTTTGTGGCTATTTTGTTGATCATAAAATAAAAATTACAAGTTCATGAAACTTGATGTGTATGACGTGAGGGTTAACTGAGAATATCTGGTGAAGATTACCTCAGGTATCAAACATGGAACTTGAAGTATATGTTCGTATAGTCTTGGTAGATAAGACTCTGTCTCTCCTCCTCCCTTCCCCATTGGGAGCTGCTGTTGCTGCTGCTGATCTCTGGCTGTTGGATTCTTTAGGTTCTAGTTGCCTGGAAGCAGCTTGTCTGCAGGTAGGAAACTACTTGAATACCTCCACAGCATTTCATGAGTTGGCCTTCTTGGGATGGACTCCCCGGCATAGCCCATTCTCGCTTTAAGAAGGGCCCAAACTTGAATTTTAGTCCCTTCACTCCCTCCCTGTCTTCTCCCACTGCCTCTCTTGTCACCCCCTCTTTCTCACTTGGTCTCTTATGACCACCCCCTGTTTGGTTCTTTCTCCTCCCCAGTCTCTTGCCAGTTGCTTCCATCCCAGTGCCTCATATTTTCCACCATGCACTTCTTGTCATAAAGCTTGCAATATTCCACTCCAAAGACTTAATAATAGCTACTTCTAAAGCAAAGTCCTCTTGTGTGAGATAAATTGTAAATGAAAGGACGTAGCATAAAAGTAGAGTGATAACCCAATTTGCATTCATTCCAAAGGGACTTCCAAAGGGAAATGCATGAATAATTCTGCCAAAAAGCACTGGAGCTTCTAAATTCATGTTAAATTTCAGTAAAGTTAGATTTAAGTGCCAGACTTCAGCTCTATAAGTCAAGATTTTCAGTGTATATGTTTAGACAGGATTTCCTTCATTTGATCACTGGGGTTTCTCCAGGTTAGAACAAAGATAGTTGCATTTTTAAACGAAAGGGTTTAAAAAGAGAAAGCATTTATTTAAATCCCATTACCCATCACTAGCATTTAAAACAACAAAGATTAAATTTCTATTGATTCAGTTTTTAAAATCCCTGCTAACTATTTGTTTCAGGCAAATGTCTCTTGGGAGCCTACAGAATATTTCTTCTGTACTACATGTCTTGTCTTTAATCATTCCTCCTTAACATCCATTTGGTACAAGTGCCTTTTAATTTTTCTCATAACATTTAATAGTATAACTTGTCTTTTAAAGCCCCTAAAATATCTTAACAGGCATACTTGGGGTAGTTGGGAAATACTTAGCTAGCCCTCCTCCAAAGAAAATCCCTCTATTTTACTAGGCGCCCCAAATCATTTTATGGATTAGGTGCTGGGCTCACAGCTAATCCTATGAGTAGTAGAGTCAGTATTCCATTCCAACTAGGGGATCAACTGCAGAGCCTGATTTAAGGAATAGGTTAGTACTTGCTCACCTTGCCTTAACAGAGTTCTAACCCAGCTTCCAATTGGATGGGATAGCAAATTAGCTAGTCCAGTGGGATGGGTGAGGGTGAGTGCTGGTGTCTTTACAGTCATTTTAATCACCTAAAGCTGAGCAGGGCTGAAGTTGCGAGGTAAAGTTCCTTCCCACTTCAATTCAAAACAGACATCTTCCTGTCAGCAGCTTCTTTCAGGGTACTTTTAAATGATGGGTTTAGCACTATTTCTACTCAATAAATTATTTATTTATTTATTTTATCTTTATACATCTCATGTCGTGAATGTTTGTTTTCTGGGTTACCACATCCATACACATAATCTTAACATTTTTCTTAATAACTACAATTCCTTTTCATTTTGATTTTAACACATCACTTCTATTATCATACTTCCATTTCTAAGCCTTCTAGTACTTCTATCACATTGCTCATCATCTTAATACCTATCTTTTCCTCTTTCCCCCCTCTTATATTATCCCTATTTTAATTCCCTTTTTTCCCTTTCCTTTTTCTTCTCCTTTCATTCTAATAACGACATGGTCTTCCTTTTTCCCCTTGTATTCTATTTCCTTTTATCTATCATAATTAATTTTCATAGTTGTTTTTCACCTTGTACAATTCTACCAATATTATTTTATTGTATAATATCTATATATTATCTAATATCCAATATATTACTTCACTTCTTTTTTTAAACAGTATTGGAAAAAATGGTTTTTGTCTCTGAGGAAATTTTTGTAATGGACGATGAGGAAACCGGCGTCGCCACCGATTCTTACATAAGCGATGATGAAGCTCCCAATGAAATTGATGACCAGGTCCAATCTACGTCTTGCAATAATTTATATGGCAAGAACAAATCCAAATGGACTTCTGAACCTTTTGGAAGCAATAGATCCAGAACCGCTGGTCACAATATTGTTGTGCCATTACCTGGACTACCAGCAGCTAGAAATCTCGGAAATTCACCTACACCCCTAGCGATTTGGAAATTATTATTTTCTAAAGTAATAATTAGCGCCATCATTCAGTGTAAAAATCAGAGAAGAAAGATTGACGTTCAAGGATGGAGAAACAAAAAGTGATCTGCGCGATGTGGCTTTGATAGAGATCAATACATTTTTTTGGTTTACTGCGCTATACATTAATTTTTAGATCCAACCATGAAAACATTGAATGTCTTTTTGATACCGAGGTCATAATGACCTTATGTTTGTAATAGCGTTACCGAAATAGTACATCTGTGGTTAAGAGTTAAGCAGTCTGTGCAGGAAAGACTTTGCTGTTTACAGATCCATGGTGTGAAGGCACCTCTTCCTCTCAGTTTTTGTTTATTCAGCTTCTTGTCCAACATACAGCACTTGCTGTCTTGTGCATCTTAGGAGGAGCTTGCTATATAACCTGTTATCCACAGTTCTGGTCAAGCTGCAGATCTGTGTTCTTCTCCGGAACGTCTCTTTCTTGGTTGCCCTGACATACTGATGGATTTGGTTTGATTTACATCTACTTTTATTTATACAACTTCAGGTGGCACACAAAGTGCTTCCTCCTCCTTTCTCCGCCACCCTGTGAGGTGGGTTGGGCTGAGAAACAGAGCCACCACCACCCCACTCTCACCAGATGGCTTCAAATTCACCCACCTACTATAAGACAGGACTAAGTTCTCAGAGTCTCCCAGTTTCTAGCCCACCAACCAGAGGTGGGTTCCTAACAGTTCGGTCCGGTTCTACCGAACCATTAGTAACTTACCGGCACGGTTCGGTAGAACTGTTAGTAGCCCAGGCCTGCCATGCCCCCTAGCCGGTTCTTTTGGTGGTGTCATAGGCACCGCCATCTTTGATTTTGCTTCTGCGCATGTGCAGAAACTTTTTTAAAGCACTGCGTATGCACACGTGCATGCGCACCCCTGAGCGAACCGGCAGTAAGAAGATTTAGAATCCACCTCTGCCACCAAACTAATTGTGTCATCTTGAATTTTAAAAAACCAAACACAGGTGTTTGATATGTGAAGGAAGAAGCAAGACACTGCTGGGAACTATTAACAATCAGCTCTTTATTCCACAACAGTCAGTAACCCAGCAAAAGCTCTGCCAGACAGCTAGTCCTGTTATAGGAGAGCTGTCAGGCTATCAACCAACCACATTCAAATATTTTCCTGCCTGAATGGCAGACCAGACTGAAGACTTTGCTTCAGTTGAAGTGAATACATAACACCACCTACACACATACATGTGCGCACACACACACATTTAGAGATAACAGATAAGCTTAGAGAAGTTTCCTCACCTGACCTTTTCGTGTTTCGCAATTATGAAGGTAGCTCAGATGATAAATTTTCAGGTTCAAGGAGGCAAAATTGAGATACTTCAGGAATAGCTGAGACATTAAAAAAAAACTTTGCTCAGTTACACAACATATGAAAATGAAGTTACATTTAAATGTAGATATTGGGGACTAGAGAATGTCCCAGAAGACATTTCCTCAGTACTTACATTTTCATCTGCACTGGTGAAAAAAGGACCTCTGATCTTATTCACTGCCATGATTACAGCAACCACGTCTTTGCCATTCATTATTGGTGTGGCAAGAATGTTCTTTGTAGTAGACTCAGTCAGCTCATCAACAAAGGTACTAAACTGTTGGCACTGTTTAAAAAGAAAAGAAAAGAAATAAGAACACTTAACATCTAACCTAACAGCCTTAACCCTTTTTTTAACCCTTCTTAATACAGCATATACAATAATATAGAAATAATATTTTATTTATTTTTTGTTCCAAAATTATCTGGGTATGATTTCTAAAATCCTGTTAAAAACAGTGTTGTCATGTTAGGTAAGTTGTCCTTTAGAGGTGCAATGACAAGGAGACACCAATGTGCAGTTCACACTGAATGGGAAGAGTTTTGACCCAAATTTGGAACTGATCTGCAGCAAAGCTATATTCATCCTGGGGGAAAAACCATGTTTGAGATTTTACAATGATTCTTTACAATGATTTTACAATTATTCTTTACAATGAGTCCAGCAATGCCTCTCTATGGATTCACAACCTGTCTCCTTTCGTTTGTAAATTACAATATATATTTACCGGTAAGGTTCTACTTGCTCTGCCCTTCAAAGTAAAAATTCACCACTTTACTCAACTGGATGCCATAGAGATCTGTTGGAAATTAAATATGATAAATTCTGTAGGGAAAATGTGGAAGCTGCTGTCTTAACATACCTAGAGGGCATTCAACTGGGGAAGGTTAAATTACACAATAAAGCCTATTTAAAATGTCACACCTCAGGGAAAGGGGAATCAAACTGGTTTTAATTCCACGTGGAAGGGACTATTTGTTTACCTTACCTACCGTATCCTACCTACGGGTCTGTGATGAGTAAATGACCCAGTTATGAAAGCGTACTTAACAATGAAGTAATCCCAGCAGAAACCGTTTATGGACTGCAGGGATTTGAAATATGATAGGACACAATCTGGATTTTAAGACTGGGAAGAAGTTCAATATATTTGTGCCATATGGCGCAAACATTTGTCATGTGGGAGGGAATACAATAGTAGTGGGTTCCTCCCGGTTTTACTACTGGCTCGGTGATCACATTATTTGTGCACGTGTGTCGTGTTTCACGCAAGCACATGCCAAACAAACACTGCATGCGCGTGCACACTTTACAAAAACTGTTCACTTCCCCATTTCTACTGGGGAGAGCATAGCTGATTCCCGCGGCAATCCACTCTGCCACGCTAATCAGCTGAGAAGATAAAGAGTAGAAAGGAGCCCAGGCGGGCGGGGGGACCAATCTCAACGTTGGGAAGAACCGGTTCTCAATTAAGCGATTGTTGCCACTAACGGTTCTCCCGAACCGCTAAGAACTGGGAGCAACCCACCACTGGAATACAAGTAGTCCTCATCACTTTATGACCACAATTGAGCCCTAAATTTCAGCTAACTGAGACAGTTGTTAAGTGAATTTTGCTCCATTTTACAACCTTTCTTGTCAGAGTTGTTAACTGAATCACTGCAGTTGTTAAGTTACTAACACAGTTGTTAAGTCAATTTGGCTTCCCCATTGACTTAGCTTGTCAGAAGATCGCCAAAAGGGATCACATGACACTGCAATTGTCATAAATATGAATCAGTTGCCAATTCAATGTTTGAAATTTGATCACATGACCATGGAGATGCTGCCACGGTCATAAGTGTGAAAATGGTCATAATTCACTTTTTTTTTGCTGTTGTAACTTCAAATAATCCTTAAATAATCTGTTGTGAGTTGAGGACTACCTGTACTTTTGTTTTTGTTAGGCTCTAAGAATCAGACCCACATGTGAGGAATTCAAAGAAGCTACTTTATTGTTGTATGTCTATTCTACAGGAATCTCCCCAAACTGGTAGCTTTCCTGTGAGAAAGTCTAGATAAAGCTCAATGGCATTCAGGATGGAGTTGGGGGGAGAGGAAATCAGACCTTGCCTTTCGTGTTTACCAAAGGATTTCATGCTAATTTCTCCTTTGGGTCCTCCTCCCAACTGGGATGGTTGCTCTCCAACAGTTTTCCACTCAGGTACTTTCCTAGACTGCCACAACACTTTCGTTGATTCCACTCCATTTTCCTTAGTTAACCAAGTTAATTTACTTCCAGATCAGCTACAAGGCAGTACATGGAAATGTTCTCGTTTCTAACTTGAGAGGCTGATGTTCTGAGGAGCTTAAGTGCAGGTGAGTCATTTTCCATTGTCAGGAATTTCCATTTCTCTCTCTTAGGATCTTCCCCTCCCACCCACATTTATAAGTATCTATTTCTTTTCTTAGCAGGGAGATGGGTCCTGACAGCTTGTTGGCTTCCTCCTCTTAGCAACAGTAGTGTTTATCCAGTGAATGGCAACAGTAGGGACACAGTGTTCTCCAGATGATTATCTAGAAGGACCATTGATTGGCTCTCAACACTTCAAGGACAACTGCAGTGTGAGCAAACCTGGTTAGCTTCAACTGGTTTCTTGGAGAGTGAAGCCAGTAGCAGTGTGGAAGTGCTTCTGAAATGAAAATGATTGCTGCCTTGTAATGTAGTCACACCCGTCTCACTTGAAAAACTTTCCTTAAGCAAATTGGCGTTAGCAAATTATATTTGAAAATCCTTTGAATATTACTGTTCAACTGTGACTAAATTTCTTAAGTTCTTTGGAAATCTTAGAAGGAGCTTTGTATTATTGGACTAAACAGTCATCTATTTCAACGTCTGACCACTAATAGGAGAAGATCAATCCCCTGTCCATGCTTCCAAACACCAGGCATCTAGAAGCATGGTCCTTCTGGTGCACCCATCATACTTTGCTAATTCAGAACCTCTTAAAGATGCCTTCCAATTTCTCCAATTCTTCAAAATTATTAGACGATACAACTTTCAGTTTGGTTGCTTGAAACAAGATAATTCTGGCGATGTTTCAACAACCAAGGAAAAGTGATGTTCACCCAAAGGAGCTCAGTTAAATAATGATGAGCTGGTTTCACTCAACCTACTTCCCCTTGTAGTTGAGGGATGGGAGTAAGGTAGGAAGTTTGTATATCCACTTTGGGCTGGAATTAAGAAAGTAGATGTAGAGCTGATACCTTGCAAGAAACCGTAAACTGCTATGGGATCTCCTGAATATTCTCATGTGGTTTGAAAATTTAATAGATAGCCAGTGAATCACTCTTCTTAGGTTCAACCTAAGAGTCATTATGTGAGATGGGCAGCTATATAAATGTGATAAATACATTTTTAAAATAACTTTATGCAGGTCTATTATGTAAATGTGTCATCATTCTCCCCAAAAAACAACAACCATCCATTGTGCAAGAGAAGCTCAAAAGATGCTAAACCTCCCATCAATGGACATACTAGTTTAGAGTCAGAGTTGGTAACTTTAGCCTCCATATCATCCCTATAGAAATATCCATATTTTCTCCAATTTGTACCCTTCACTCCAAGCCAGTATGGCAGAGATAGTCAACTGAATTGCCATGGCATTGGAAAGGAAGTTATGGGGAGGGAAAGAAGAGGGGAAAAAGATCAGGAATGAGCCATTGGGCAGTCGAGAAGAATCCACAAAGAAAATACAGGAGGAAAAATGCAAAGTGGTAGAAACAAGGAGCAAACCAGTGGTTTGGAAGCATATTCCACATGTACAGAATAACAAAATGCTAATAACAGTCTAGCCAGAAACATGCAGACCAGAGAAAACAGTTTAAAATGAATGAATAGATCAAAAGGAAAACAAAGAGGAAAAAAACAACCCCAAAAATAACATTACAAAGAGAATAAATAAGAGAATTTAATCTCTAGAGAACAGGGAGCCAACAAAGAGACCTCTGCTGTGCTAAACCACAACAAGAGAATGGAAAAATAGATGAACACACGAGGCATGTAAACACAATTATTCTGTTTTTCTTATTGTTTCTAGATGTGTAAAAGGCTTTTTATGCTACAACTCATGACGTGCGACAGATCTTTGATTTAAAGAGCTGCTGCTCTTGCTCTATCTAGGCACATCAAATAGAAAAATAGGTAGACAGACAAACCCCTCTGCCCATAATAAATAAGCCTTTACAGTGGTACCTTGGTACTCATCATTAATTGGTTCTGGGAGGCATGATGAGTGTCAAAAACAACAAGGAATAAACAATTTCCCCCCATAAGGAATAATGTAGTGAGTGACAAGGCAGCAGACACTGACAAGTCCTAGCCTGTGCATTGAGTACCAAACAAATGATGAGTACTGGGACAAATTTTTCATATTAAAATGCACTGAGTACCAAATTCGATGAGTTTCAAAGCAGTGAAGTACTAAGGTACCACTGTATTATGTTTATTGTTTTCTTCTATTAAGAACATGAGCATTGCCTTCAATTCTGGGGATGATAGCAGTCAAGAAGAGTTTTGTCCTTTGAATATCCACTCCCATGTGATTGTCTACTCTTCTTTTGAAACTTACATTTATGGCTACCAGGGCATTTTGAAGCAGCAAATTCCTTAATTTAACAAACCGCTGTCTGATGTTCTTAATTACTTCTGAATCTCTTACATTTTAAGTTGTTGGAACAAATTGCTTCCAGAAGTTGTAAATGCTCCATCACTGGAAGTTTTTAAGAAGAAACTGGATAACCATTTGTCTGAAATGGTATAGGATTTCCTGCCTAAGTAGGGGGTTGGAGTAGAAGACCTCCAAGGTCTCTTCCAACTCTGATATTCTATTCTATTCTGTTCTGTTCTGTTCTGTTCTGTTCTGTTCTGTTGGAGCAAAACATTTTCTATTTTTTTTAAAATAATGTTTATTACACAGTTTTTAACTCACTATGAATTATTTTATGTATCTCCATACATATATTGTTTTAGGCCAAAGATAGAAAACCTGATGATCTCCATAATAATTCCCACAATCCTTTGCTTAGGGCATGCCAGTTGGTGACTAAGGAGAGGTAAAGTTGGTATTAAGTTGTGCATTTTGATCTAAAAAGGCTATATTTTTTTCATCAAGGGTAGCTGTATCTCCAGTGGCTTCCTGAAAGTCCACAAGGAACTGCCACATAAAGATAAAACTTCCTACTAAACAGCTTTATCTCCTTGTAACTTAATGGACACATCCATGAAATTTTCTTGCCAGCAATAGGGAAGCAATTTGCTACTGTCTTTTTCGGGGGTATTTCTGCAACTTTTCAATCTAGCCTACATCCTTGCTCTTCCAAACATACACTGGCTAGGACTGACCCTACTTAGCTGTTTGAGATCAGCCAAGAGTGGTTAGGTGCTGTTGCTAGTCCCTAAATCATAGTGAGGGAATCCCTGTCTTCTTAAAACCCTTCTAAAATTTGAACACTAGTTTTTTTTTTTTAATTCTTTGGCATTTATCAATAACGGAGTAACCTCAAGCCTTACCTCAAGAGCATTCTGGATGTTTATGGTCTTCTTGGTCTGAGCAACATGGCCCAACACACCTGTGTCCAGCGGGAAAACAATTTCAGAGTCAGAGGTCACCAGACATTCTTCCAAGGTGCTGTCCTTATGAACGTTGAACAGCCGGCTAGCCAGCTCTGGGGTGCCATTTCGCTGCCTGTACATAAACAGACTGCACCACGCAGCATTGATGAGAGCACTGATTCTTTTGAGGGTCTTGAAGACCACCTTCTCCATGTTGATGCTTTCCTGCATGTCTTGTATCAGCTCGAAAAGAGTTTCTGTTTCTACCGGGTCCATCCCCTCAAAACCTATGCTATCTTCTGAGGACTGTTCACCATTCATCTTGGGACAGAAGACTCTATCCTCCATTTTCTTCTCGAAATACTGCTTGGCAAAATCCGGATTGCTATCCAAGAAAGTTTCGACTTCCTCTTTGTTGAGGCTCATGATGGGAAATTCTGATTCTGGAGCCTTCAGGCAACAGCTGTGCAGAATAATTTGTGGTCCCACAAATACAGTGTTTGTGTAGAGTGTGGGGATTATAATCAACAAGGCAATTATCCAACAACAAGCTATTGTTTTGACCAGGGTGTGGGAGAGCAGATCTTCTTAACCAAGCAGCTTAAATGACTGGTTTCAAATAAGGGCGTATGTATATGTGATTATGATGTTCCCCCCTCTCCTAATGGTGATAGTAGAACTGAAATAAGCTTCTTGGAGTCTAATTAAATACACACAGCTCAGTTGTAATCCTTAGCCAGACAGTTTCCTATCTAATTACACCTGTTCTCAGCAGGAGTGTATCTAGTCAGGTAAAACTAATTATAAATGGACTGACATAGAAATGGCCAGAAGAAGCAGTTATTGTACTACGTATTTCCTCTAGGAAATGATAACCTATTTTTTTTATGGAAGAGCTGGCTCACTGTAGGCTGGCCATGGGTTGGATTTCTGCTTAAGGCATTCAAATACTTGATAACTTCTCCTACTTGGATAATCAGCAAAGAAAGAAGCACACATATCAGTTATATTACCTGAAATTAAATGATCTTGAGTTGGATGCAAAAGAAGACCTTGTTCCTTTCAATCCTGCATTAGCCAGAGCTCACCCAAACTATGAGATTTAGTTCTGGATGTTGCCTTCTTGGAAAAATATTGACAATTTTTAATGTCTCCAGAGGAAAGCATACTAGATGGCCAAGGATCTGCAAGGAAATTCTCACAAATAATAGAAGGCTTGGATATGTCTAGCTTGGAAAAACAAAATCTCGATGAATGGCAATGAGGCATACAGGTGTCTGCAAGGTGTCAAAAAAGCCTAAATGGGGTAAGTGGCAATGCCTGCTTTTCATATGTGACCAAAACATTTCCTTGTTTCAGAGTGTTTCGCTTTTTCATCAGTCCGTTAGATGGCGCTACAGCTCAACAGTTGCAATTTCAAAGGCTATTTTACTCCCAGAAATCTCTCCTTCCAGCATATGTTGAAAATCCTGAATTAAATTAGGATGTACAAATCACTGAAGACCGAGACATGCTAATCCTCAGCTTTGCTCAAGATTATTACATTGGAGTATGAGCATCATATTCAGAAAATTGAATCCCAAGAAACAGCAGAGATTCAATTTGGCCCAGTTCTGCAGTAGCAATAGCAAAAGCACTTATTTATTTATTATTATTTATTTATTAAATTTATATACCGCCCTTCTCTCGAAAGACTCAGGGCGGTGCACAGCCAATAATAAAAAACAC
>JANHFT010002089.1:85356-96447 GCA_032467955.1 Pseudoxenodon macrops
CACGGGAAAGAACCCGAACAACAAAATACCTACACACACACACACACACATACATATATATATATATATATATATATGTGTGTGTGCGTGTGTGTGTGTGTGTGCGTGTGCGTGTGCGTGTTTGTGTGTGTGTATACCTCATCGAAACGTCGCCAAGATACTCTCAATCTTACACGGGAAAAGACCCGAATACGGCAAGACTTGCATACACACACACACACACACACACACACACACACACACACACACACACGATGCTACGTACGTGAAGTTAGGAACAAGCCATCTCATTATTTGGCCTTTTGAGTTACTTAGTGCTCACTTTGTTCTGTGACTTGACCTCAGATTCAACTCCAGTTTATCCGCTTGTGACAATATCTTGCAGAGCTTACCTGTAGGGATATATGCCCTGACTCTGAACTCAAAGCAAGGGAAGAATCTTTGTAGTTAAGTAGTAGAAGATGTATGCCAGTAACCAAGTAAATAAAAACAAGACATTATGTTAGATATACAACTGTCTTTTTAATCTGGGCTGAATTGTGTTGCTTTACAGAATGAAATACAATCACTACACCCTGCTGATGACCCTGATCTTCATGATTAATGATTGCATGGGACAGACTTCATGTGTGGTGGACTCATTCACTGTGAAGGAAGACTTTGACCCCAAACGGGTAACTATGAACACTTTCTAATATCAAGGGCAAAGAGCATGTGGATTCAATTAAAGTCATTAGTTGAAGTTCACATAAGTTTGTGCACATGAACCGAACTTGGTTTCTAAAATGTGTTAGTCTTACCAGAGTCAGGGTTTTGATTGTTTTTAAAAATCTCAACTTACTGTGCTCCCAGGAACCTACTTGCAAGTCAGTCTTAGTCCTCTTTGTTTTATAGTTCTGGCTTAGGAGATACATATGCTGTACAGGGTATGGGATGTGGGGAATGGCCTCCTGTATCTGTTTCATTCCCCTGCTGTAGCTAACTTATGAAGGAGAGTGACCACCAAGGCAGGTAAAGCAACCTAAAACCTTCTTCAAATCCAGTTCTACTCTTGCTGATTTCATAGCAGTCAGATCCATATTGTTTTTTTGACAATAATATGAGAGCAGTATCACATTGCTTTCTCTTGATTGTTTGGTTGTGCTGTTTTTTTTAACACTTTTCATTCATTCATTCACTCATTCACTCACTCATTCACTCACTCACTCACCCATTCCACTCCATTCCATTCCATAATGATTTTTGTGCTGCCCATCTCACCTAGAGGCAACTCTGGGGAGCTTAGAAACATTACACAATAACTAACAATAATAATTTACAATTAAAGGTTGGGGAGGAAGGGAGTGTGATGCACATGGGGAAATGTGGGGGTCTTCTCTTAACCTGCCAAGTATAATGTAAGGGATTGAAGACCCACCAGTTGACCTAGGCCCCCCAGGCCAATTGGTGGGTCTTCAATCCCTTACAAAAGGTCAGATGGGTGTATATGGATCTCACCTTGGTGGGGGGTGTACAATGTTCCAAAGGGCAGGAACCATGGCCCAAAAGGCTCTTCTCCTGGATCCCATCAGTCAAAATTCCTTCACTGATGCCTTTTCTGCAGGTCAGTCTTATTAGGGTGAGCTGGTTCCTCAGTTAGCCTGGACCCAGATCAACTTCCCAGTCTATTCCACACTCTTTATATTTCTTGGTGGTTCCTATTTAAGTTTTAAGTGTACCTGACTCAATTTAATTTCCTAGTCCAAAAAAGTAGCTGACAACTTGGAGGCTCTTCCAGGTAGAACCAAAGAGTGGCAGGGCGCTTTGGGCCATTGAATCCAAAACACTGGGACAAAGTGTCTCAGGTAGATAAATGACAGATTGGTTAACCTGCATCTGTCCAGTTCTTGCTGAATTAAAGTCTCAGCAGCCCCAAACTATATGCCAATAGTGAGGTATGAGGGGAGACATAATTCAATAAATCTGTAAGGGCACAAATTTCCCAATTCAGCCTCTGCTGGATGGCCTCCCATGAGGAAAACAAGAACTGTATTTCTTCAACTGTTTGGTTCCATTATTAATTGGTCCTTTACATCAAGGATTTTCTTAATGTGCAACTGAATGTGTCATCTTGGAAATAGCTATCTAGTATTGCTCTCAGAAGCTATTTAACAATAAAAAGTGGTTATTTTCACAGTTAATGACCCCCTTTCTATTATAAGAAATAGATTATTGCTTAATTCTTCTCTTGAATAGCTTCCAGCATTCATTAATCTCTATTTATTTACTTATATCATGTCTTTATATATGTTTATATAAATGACTCAAGGCAGTGAACAAACCTAATATCCTTCCTCCTCCTATTGTCCCCACAACAACAATTTTGGAAGGTGACTTGGGCTGAGAGAAGAACTGACCCAAAGTCACCCAACTGGCTTCTATGCTGAGGTGGGAGTGGAATTCAGTTCTCACCTTAATCACTAGAACCAAACTTCCAACTATTCAGGAGATGGTTTCACTGTATCCAAATTAAACAACTGTTTAAGATCTGTGTTTAAATGAAGGGCATGTAGGCAATCAGTTTGCAAGAGTTGTTCCATCTCTCTCTCAGATCTGGTTACTTTAACTTGTGGTCATATCTTGTGAAGTTTTCGTCAGGAAGATGTTTTCACTGTCCTTGTAACCTTACCTATTTGTGTGTGTGTGTTTTAGTATGCAGGTAAATGGTATGCTCTGGCCAAGAAAGACCCAGAAGGATTGTTTCTACAGGATAATATCTCAGCTGAATACACCATTGAGGAGGATGGGACTATGACTGCGTCTTCCAAAGGCAGAATGAAGCTTTTTGGGTAAGCTGCAGCTGCATATGAGTAACTAGCATGTCTCTGTATCATTAGGCATTTGTTCGTTTTATGCAGGATTACATTCTTGTGTCAAGATGCTATGATGTAGAAGTCACGAAGTGGAAACCCTGGCTCATAAAGCTATGGTTCATTGAATAAAACTGAGTTTTTCAAATGTAACCCATGACTCACAAATCACAATGACCTGTTTCACCCAGCAGGATCAGGCCAAGCAATAGCAATAGCAACAGCAATAGCACTTAGATTTATATACCGCTTCACAGTGCTTTACAGCCCTCTCTAAACGGTTTACAGAGTCAGCATATTGTCCCCAACAACCTGGATCCTCATTTTACCTACCTCAGAAGGATGGAAGGCTGAGTCAACCTTGAGCCGGTGCGACTCAAACTGCCAAACTGCTGGCAGCCAGCAGTCAGCAGAAGTAGCCTGCAATATTGCATTCTAACCACTGTGCCACCGCGGTTCTTAGGTTAAGCAACCTATGATATTATTTATTTATTTATTCATCGGATTCTTATCCTGCATTTACAATTTTTTATAAATAACTGAAGGTGACAAATATGCCTAGTACTCCTTCCTTCTTCTATTTTTACCACAATAACAACCCTGTGAGGTGAATTGGGTGGAGAGAGAGTGACTGGCCCAAAGTCACCCAGCAGGCATTTTACGCCTCAGAGGAGAATGGGTTTCCTATTTTCCGCCTGGTGCCTTAACCACATGATATGCGAATTCAGGCATTATGAAGACTGCAAATAAGTAAAATGAGGTCTGACAGACGATTTGGTTATCAAAGTCTTAAACTGCAGAGTTAACCATCAACAATGCTGGGAATTGTAATCCAAAGGATATAGAGGGCATCAAGTTGCCATTGCTGAAAATTACATTATATGTTTAGATTGTCTAGCAGTGATTAGTGTGTGTCAATTCAGTTGTCTGTTGTCGCTAATGCAGGTAATACTCGACTTACAACAATTCATTTAATGATCATTCAAAGTTAAAACGGCACCGAAAAAACTGACTTATGAACCATTTTTCACACTTATGACTGTTGCAGCATGATCAAAACTGACTTATGAACCATTTTTCACACTTATGACTGTTGGTCACGTGATCAAAATTAAGATGCTTGGCAACGGACTCATATTTATGACGGTTCCAGTGTCTTGGAGTCATGCGATCACCTTTTGCAACTTTCTGGCAAGCAAAGTCAACCAGATTTATTTAACAACTGTGTAACTAATTTAACAACTGCAATGATTCATTTCAGTGGTTTTTGAATTTACCCAATATAACAAACCAGAAAAATCACAAAATGACTTCATACTATGAAGTCTTCATACTAAGCTACAAAAAATCCCAACCAAGTTTAAAAGTGGAAATGTAGACTCCAGGTTTATTGCACACGTTGCATGAACAAAAAGGAGGAACTAATGCAGAGCAGATGCGAGACAAGCAGATTGCACTTGGTATGACAAGCTATGGCTTTGAGCTATCATCTTAATAAACCAGTCTTTCTCAATCTCAGCAAGTTTAAGATGTGTGGACTTCAATTCCCAGAATTCCCCAGCCAGTATGTATTTACTATAATGAACAGTATAGTACTGAATTCGGAACAAGATGCAAGCACAGTATATTCCAGGCAAAAGAGCAAAATGTTAGTTACATAGGAAAAAATTTAAATTAATCTCAGTCTCTTTCTGTTTTAGATTCTGGATGGTCTGTGCTGATATGGCAGCTCAATATTCAGTGCCTGACCCCACCACACCAGCCAAGATGTTCATGAATTACCAAGGGCTGGCAAGCTATTTGTCAAGTGGAGGTGAGTTCCCCCGCCCCCAGTTTTTAAGCAGAGCATGAGAGCATATATATATATATATGGGAGTTGTTTCCAATTTTCTTTACAATCGCTATTGGTACAATTATAAATTTATATCTTTCTCTTCTTTCTACAATCTATCCTGCCTAATCATCAAGTTACTTATATCATTTCTCAGCTAGAACGAGATCATCATCTCTGATAATGGAGTAAATGTATGACACATTGATTGCATTGTATACCATTGATATATCATATCTTTAATGATTATTATTTCATCTTCTGGTAGAGAAATGCCATAGTTTAATTAGGTGTTCCATAGAAGAAAATTAAAACTTCTGAATCTCTCACTAGTTTCATTAGATGACTCCAGAATGAGAGAGGAAGAGATAGTTCTATTTACTTTCATCATGTTGTGCATAATTTTAGACACCTCTACTCTACTTGTTTCCAGCCATTTTTTTTTTTGCTTTTCCTGTAAATTTATGGCCAAGAATGTATAGGAAAAATTATGTGTCATATGTCAATGTAATCCTAGAAATCTCAGAACATTCTGAAATGATGCTTAAAATCCAAAATTATATCCATTTGAGACTCCAAAGTGCTTTTTCAAAAGGCAACTGGATTATTTTTTTCCTTGAGGTTCTTCTTCCTCAAGGAAAAAAACAGTCCAGTTGCCTTTTGAAGAAGCACTTTTGAGACAGCTATGACCTGGATGACTCCACAGATGTATATCCATTTGAGTGTTTGCAGTCTTTCTGGCATTAACTTAGTCCTTTGCATGCATAACCCTCTATTTATTGTTGGTTGTATGACTCAACTGTTTTATTAAAACATATTCAAGATGGCTTCAGTGAGAATGAAAATTATGTCCTAATTCTAAAAAACTGCCGATTCCTTCCTGTAATGCCAGAAGAACATTCTAGAATAAATTCAGTTTAAATTCTAAGCAAAGACATACAATCCACTAAGAATGAAACTTGGTGATAAGGCAGATCAAATTAAGAGGTTTTCAAACTTTGGCAATTTTAAGACATGTGGACTTTAATTCCCAAAATCCCCCAGCTAGAGTGGGAATTCCGGAAGTTGAAATCCATACATCTTAAAGTTGTCAAGGTTAGGAAACCGTGCTTTAGAGTGTATTTCAAATAGTGGGCATCATGACTTGAAAAAAATCTTAGTAATGGTGGAAAAACCCTACATTGTTATATTTTCTGGCAAGGAAAATTATGTCGCCCTACTTCTTTTTCCTCTCTCCTTTGTGCTGCTTTCTATCTTTGTTAAAAAAAGATGAGCAACAATTTGAAGACATTAAGATATCCATCCCGCAAATGAAAAATCTTGCTGATCAGCTGTTTTCTTTATCTTTTCAAGGTCTATGCCCTATACCAGGGGTGTCAAATGCAAGGCCCACAGGCTGAATCTGGCCCGCGGGAGTGCTTAGATCTGCCCCACCAGGCTGACCTGGAAACAGCAAAGGACCGGCCCACAATGCCTCTGCCAGCAAAAATGGCACTCGGGAGGGCAGCAGGTGGCCCACCTGAGCTCCGTTTTCAGCTGTGACGGCTTCCTAGAGCCCTCTGCCAGTGAAAACAGAACTCAGGAGGGCCACACGTAGCCTTCCTGGGCTCCATTTTTGCTGGCAGAGGGCTGCAAGAAATCCCCGCAGCTGAAAACGGGGCCCAGAAGGTCTGTGTGTATGTTCACCCTGGCCATGCCCACTCAGTCCCTTGAGGTCAAACACAACCCTAATGCAACCCTCAATGAAATCAAGTTTGACACCCCTACCCTATACTCTCAGGAAGTTTTTTCTAAGTTCTGAATGGTTTTTTGTGTGTGAACAAAAAACATACAGGAAGGCCATGGGCTTCATGAATTACTACTGATCCTTTCTTTCCTGACACAATCAAGTTATCAGAACTCATTGGATTTTGTATTCCAGGTGATAATTACTGGGTGATTGATACAGATTATGATAACTATGCCATCACTTATGCCTGCCGCACTCTGAAGGAGGATGGATCCTGCGATGATGGCTATTCCATTGTTTTCTCCCGCAACCCTCGGGGCCTTCCCCCTGCCATTCAGAAAATTGTGCAGCAGAAGCAGGAGGAAGTCTGCATGACTGGCCTGTTCCAGCCTGTGCTACAGTCAGGTATGTGGAAAGGCCCAATGGCTCCAGTCATGAATTTTCACTTCTTTGGGGCAATAGGAGGCACTGATCTATCAGAAGACCGAATTTGATATTGTCTATGAAAAGGAAGAATGTGGGAAGAATGTCTAGGCAATTCTAGTCCTGCCCTCAGATTCTAAGATCATGAGAATTCCCGGTGCATGATCAATACAATTCAGGATAGTGATCTGGTTCATACATTGCACCAAACCATAATGTTAGCACTGATAATGTTACCTAGTTGGGTAATGAAACATCTGAAAGACAACAACTAGCTCAGAGAGCAACAAGGACCCCTCATAATATAGTTTAATTGGTTTGGTTTGGCCCGGCATGTTGTGTGAACCTTAATAAACCATAGGATCTAAGAAATTGTGGTTTAATGAATTATGGTTAAATAAACCACACCACAGCATGATGATTCAGCCAAGGTCTCCAACAACAGATGATAAAAATACTTCTGCAAAGACTACATATAGAAAGCCTTCCACATTTAGTTCAACTGGGATTATGAATTTTAAAAAAAGCTGTCTCAATTTTGAGATTGCAGTCATCTTTTCTAGCAATGAATCCCTTAAATAAATTTGCCTCAGAATTAAAGTTGGACTATTGCCAGTTAATTTTATGGCCTGAATCCCAGCTGTAGTATTTATTGATTCCCCCATAGATAAAAGTAAGGAATGTAAAAAAAATGCCTTGTGGAATTGCCATGTATAGAAATAAGTAAATAAATAATCTGAGCAACTTTTTGTTACATTACAGGCACTAAAGGGTGTTCATTTTTTTTGTCTCCACAGGGGCTTGTTAAACCAAAACTCCTTCAGTCCAGAGATGGAGTAAAAGGCCTAATGTTGACATCTCAAACATGTTCCTCACAAATTCTTTGAATCATTTCAGTTCTGATTTATTGTATTTAGATTTTTGAAAGAAAACTGGCTCAATATAGCACATTACTTCTCGAACGCTTGCAGAAACTGATGCATCCGTTTAAAAACTAGACCTTTCTCAATTATCTTTTAAATTTAATTTAATCTTTCTTGGGCAATATTCATCTGGTATATGGTGCTGAATCCTTCAGCAAAGGATACAGGCCTTATGAATGTAATTTTCCTACTGCAAACTTTTCTCAAAATCCTATGCCAAGTTTTCCCTCTCCTGCATTAATTCCCTCTCTTGACTTATTAATTTAAATCAGTTATACACAAAATGTTTATGGAGATTCTCAATTGTCTAAGTCATGGTTGTCCCAAAGGTGCTTTCTTTCAAAAGGCAACTTTTTTTGTTTTTTTTTAGCAAAACAAGAAAGTCCAGTTGCCTTTTGAAAACACCTTTAGGTTACATACACAAGAGTTATGTATGGAAGGACAAACTATTTGAAATTTGTAGTTCACATTAATCTAGATATTGCAAAGGGAGGCTTTCTATTGGGACTCCGCTATTCTTTGTGTTGTTCATCCCAAGTGGGCAATCTCCAATATGCTGTTGCAGGCATCTGCTAGAAATATAGAATTGAAGAAGCTTCTCAATAAAGATCCTGCAGACCATCCACTGTATCTGCTTACCAAGGAAAGAGAACATCATAAGCTTTCTTGTTTGAGTGTTTTATTCAACAGATGACGTTTTCCCTGAGCAATTGGTAGTTCTCCAGTCCTGGCTTCAGCTTTACTTCTTACTGCGCTTGTCTAATTATTTAGCAAATTATCTGGTATTGTGGCTGACCCCAAATTTCTCAGTAGGATTTGGAAATTATGCTCCATGAAGGAGACCTTTATTTTATAAGTTTGAACTATGGAGGTTTTTGTTTTTGGATGTTGGTCAAAAGGGGCATTGCATTCATTCATTAGCTCATGCTTAAAGATCCTTAAAGGTATATTTCCCTATTACCTATTTCCAAATCCTTCAATTGTTCACCGATCAACCATTTTACCTCCTACATGTGCAGGGCATAGTTTATGGATGATGTCAAAGCACATCTTATTTAGATTAGGCAGTTCCTCCTTCTCTTTATTTCTTGGAACTTTTTTCTTCAATTCCTATTGTTTATAGTGTCTTGGAAGTTTGGACAAAATGGTCACAAGAATTGTCTTCATAATGCTGCAAAGTAATTTATAACTACTGTATGTAAGAATAAGCATTGGCATGAATAAGGATAAGAATCCATTTGAATGAATAAACCTCATTATGAACCTTTCTTGTCAATTTTTCTTGTTGCTCAGTCGCTAAGTCATATCCGGCTCTTTGCGACCCCATGGCCCATAGCACGCCAGCCCCCCCCATCCTCCAGTGACTCCCCAAGTCTGCCCAAATTCACGCCCACTACGTCAGTCGCACCATCTAACCATTCTTGTTAACAAAAATGTCTTCCCCCCCCTTCTGCCTAAATTTGCAACTGTAGCTTCAGGAGAGATTTTAAAATAATTTTTAATAGTCATAAGCTAGCTTATGTAGGCAAGATGAGAAAAACAACAAATCGTCCATATCAGAGAAAGGGAAGATTCAGATATTCAGTTCATTGCGGTAGGTTTTCATAATGTCCAGCCTGTTCCACACTTAATGGCTATCCCCTAAACATATGAATTTGTTCTCCAATGAAAACCACTGGGCTTGTACTCATGTGAAGAGGTAACTTGGCTTATTTAACGGGTGATGACCATTTCAGAGAGGCAAACTGTTATCATTTTGTATTCATCAAATGAAGCCATTCTGAGGCTGCCTGAGAAGCAATGGAAAAGACTGCACTCCTACGAACAAACAACTTGTGGTTGTTTGTGGTTGTACAGAAGCCTCCACTTCCCTGTTTTAACACTTCCTTGAACATTTCATGCTTGCAATGTTGCTGATGTAAGATACAAGATTTGTGTACTTGTCACTGCAGGAAAAAGGTTGAAGTTCTGTGTAAAGTAGAATTAAATGATATAACTTCCACAACTAAAACATGCCCAGTCCATGCAAATCCCCAATTACTTTCATATAGGCATACGTATATGCAAGGTTGTTTTTTTTTTACAGAAAATCTTTATTTAAGTAAAATGTATATTTAGTATCAAAGCTGAACATTTGAATTCCTACAATCAAAATGAAAGACCTTTTTGCCAATGAAGGCAAAGGCTATTTCTAAACTTTCTGTTAGATCACGCAGTAGTAAAGACACGAGTCGAGTGACAGTCAGCTCTCGGTTTATTGGCATAGGTATCAAGTAAATCCGGACTGGCTTCTGGGCCAGGGGAGCCCTCTTTTATGGGATTCCCCTGGCTTGTAGGCACACAATTACATTGGCTGATAAGCCCCGTTGCTAGTTAGCCAACCAGCAACGGGCATGAAACTGTATGCAGATGGATAGAGGGAAATCACCCTTAATGGGTGATCAGGATATGCATAGGGGATTAAGGGGAATACAACAGAACACAACATCCCTCCCCTCAAAGTTCTTGCTATCGTCCTTGATGAATGGTGGTGACATAGTCTTTTAGATACGAGGGAGGCTGATGCACTCACGTTGATCAGCGTGGACCCGCGTGACTCAGTTCGGCTCGTGCCTCAGCACCCCTCCCTCTGCGTGGTTGTCCTTGGGCCGCTGCGTTGGGTCTTGCTGCAGTTGCTTCTTGAGGTGGTTGTCTGACGGGTGGAACCAGTGGCCAATACTCATCCCCGCCGTTGTCTACGGCCCCGCTTGTGTTCTCGGCCATGCTTTCTTGGCTTAGCCCGGTGACCCCGATTCGCCCCCTCAGTTGATCAAGGTGGCGCTGCCATACCCGGTTGTCCTCCAAGCGAACCTCATAGGATCTGGGCCTGGCGATGGAGATGATGGTTGCTTTAAGCCACTTCGGCTCCCCCATGTGATTAAGGGGGTACACTAGATCTCCCTCCGTAAAACCCCGTGCTACCTTTCTGGATTCAGGTGGCGTGTCCATTTGGTAGCTGGCATGGAGGCGATCCAGGGGTGACCTCAGCCTGTGACCCATCAACATCTCTGCTGGGCTCCGGCCGGTGGCGGCGCAGGGCGTGTTGTGCTGTGCCAGGAGGAACTGCTCGAGCGTTTCTCGCCATGCGCTGGCCACCATCCTGGTGAGCGCCTCCTTGGTGAGCCTCACCATCCGTTTCGCCCGTCTGTTGCTCTGAGGGCTGTAGGGCGCGATCAGCGTGTGACTCTATCTAGCAAATAATCTATGGAAACTGACAGACTCCGAAAATTGTGGCTGTTGAAACAGACAAAACTTCAAATAAAGACCAATCTTGGATTATACAACTGATAAATCGTA
>JANHFT010002089.1:106799-119085 GCA_032467955.1 Pseudoxenodon macrops
CGGCCCACAGAAACAGTCTGCAAGCCTCCCAAACCTTCTGCACACCTTGTTTTTGCAAAAATGGGTGAAACATGGGCCCGTTTTTTCAAAAAACAGTGTGCACAGAGGGTTTGGAAGGCCTGCAGACTGCTCCTGGGGCCCGGGAGGACAAAAACATTTTTTTTCTTATTTACCTCTTTCAAATCTTGGTGTGTCTTATACACCAGTGCGTCTTATAGTCCGAAAAATACGGTACTTCTTCCTTCTATATCAAATACAAGATACTTAATTTCCAGGAATAGTTAAGTGTGCGTAGGAGATGACCAGGCTAAGCCTGAGGAAGGAGTCAAATGCATCATCAGTCTTGAATCCCTTCGAGCCCACAAGAGATCTAAGTCCAGCTCACTTTGAATTTGTTTGACTCTTATCTGCCACCAATTTGCTTTGACCATTAGTAATTCCTTGAACTACTAACCTTGAACTGTCCGGACTCTTGATTTGACAGTGTGATTAGCAATTGTGAAAATGAATTTGGGGGAGGAGGGGTGTTGTACCTAGCAAAGCCAGCAAGCCCATTACGGTCAGCACTGGCTTCCTCACCATCTGGATGTGGGGGGGCTTTGTGTTATTCATCTGAAAGCGTGCCGTAAGGGTCCTCTGGGTGAAGTAATAGGGATGGTAACTCAGAAATGCATTGTCATTGCTTAGCAAAGTGTAGTTGATGGTGTTGTTGGGTTTAGCGATCAGAAGATTTTGATGCTGAGCAATTACCTGTAAAGTAAAGGAACACCATTTGATAATAAGTGAGTTATTATGTTAGTCCAATAAAACAAGTGACATTCTTCTTTTATTTTAGCTTACACTCTTTTATCTTTATTTTATCTTACCTACTGTATTTTATTCTATTTTATCTCACCATAGCTATTTTATCTCACTTCACTGTACCTGATCCTATCTCATTTTATTGTATTTTACTGTGGCTGATGCTCACGCTTGATATGGTCAATTGACTAATCAATAAAGTATATCATACTGTAACAAGAAATAAAAGTAATCTTCACAGGAGCCTTTTCAGGATTTTTGATGGCAAATCCACCGCAGGAAAATATCATTATTTTAGACCAATCCTATCTAACCTGTTGCCCTTCAAATGTATTTGGTCTAACAATTCTCATCATTCTCACCCAAGTTAAGAATGCTTGAAGACGTTAGGCTGGGGAAAGGGTGATTTGCATCTCCCTTATGAAATTATACAGTATATAAGTCATGGTTGTGGGTATTCTGCATACAGTAAAGTTTTGCAACAAAGCAGCTGATATTATGAAACACATATACATTAAAACAGGTTTGCAATATTTCCTCTTAATCTAGATGCTTTATTCTGTATCAATACTATTTAGTGCAAGGGTCAGCAACCCATGGCTCTGGAGCCGCATGTGGCTCTTTCATCCCTCTGCTGCGGCTCCGTTGCTCAAAATATGTGTCACAACTACCAATGTGCGACACCCGCCGGCACACAATTTATTGAGCTTTTCGACCCCCAGTAGGCCAACCATGGATAAATCCAAGAAAAGAAAAGTTTCAGCAGAAAACAGAATGTTTAATTCAACTACATATGCTAGTTTTGTGGCCGCTCAGGAAATAGTCAGGCCCGGGAAGAGTTTTATGACTCGCGGTGTTTTCTTTTCTGTGGGAAACGGGTCCAAATGGCTCTCTGAGTGTTTAATGTATGATGTTTAATGATTTAGTGTATATTTAGCAAAATTTGGTTTGCAATATGAGAAATACCGCACTGCGCAAAGCACTGAAACTCCAAAGTTAATTATTGGTATAAGATACAGTTATATAAATTGATTAAATAAGTAAATGATTTTATTATTTTTGACTACTAGGAATTCAGCAGGTATTTGTCATATATTTCCAAGTATAATACTGCAACAAGGGGGGGAAAACAGAAGTTGTTTCAGCCAGTTAAAAGAAAAGCTAAGATTTTCAGCTGTGCGAAGGGTCAATATTGTATTTGATTCTTTTGCAGCCTTCTTAAAGAAGCACACATAGCTTAACACAAATATTTCATGTTGGGGTTACTGTACAGCTTTCTTTTTTTCTGGCTCATTTCTACTTCCAAACAGATGACTCCGCTGCAATTTATCTCTGCTTATAGAAGAAATTAAACCCAGTTGCAGGATCACTGTGACAACTTGAAAACAAGAAAAGCACCGTAGCATCTTAGCATCCACCAAGCGTCTACCAAGACAACTTGAAAACAAGAAAAGCACCGTAGCATCTTAGCACCCACCAAGCGTCCACCAAGAAAAAAAGCCTTTCCAATAGCTTAAATTGACCTAATTCCCTAGACAGCTAAAATTAGGAATTTAAGAGGAGGATTGCGACAGCATAACTAATCAGATGTAGAAGGATTAATGTTCCATGCCAAAATACGCACCAAAAAAAAAAGCAGATTAGCTTTAAGAACACCGAGTTCTGCAGAAAGGAGTTGTATTAAACTGTATATAAAATCACAAAACGTTTTTCACATTAAACTGAATGAGGCCCCAGGAAGATATTGTCACTATTTCTAACTCTATTAATTTAAGGAAGGTGAATATGCGAATGAAATAAACTTAACATTCTTTGGTCTTCACTGAAAAAGATAAGTAGGCAACTCACAGCACTAGCACTTAGACTTATATACCACTTCATAATGCTTTATAGCACTCTTTGAGAAGTTTATAGAGTCAACATATTGCCCCTAACAATCTGGGTCCTCATTTCACTGACCTCGGAAGGATGGAAGGCTGTGTTAACCTTGATCAAACTCCTGGCTGTGGGCAGAGTCAGCCTGCAATACTGCACTTTAACCACTGCACCACTGAGGGCTCCTAGCAAAGTAAATGAGGAAGTTGGATTCACTTAACAACAACACTATAAACCAAAACATGATGGGAGTTTTGAGTATACCATATTTGAAACATTCGTTTGGAATCTTTCAGCTACAATTTCTAATTCATTTACCCCATGGCATTAAACTAAAGTTCAGTGAATACACATTCTGGACCGCCTGTCAGATAATTCCACCCCTTCCCAACATTCAAAAGTTGACATTAATTGCTTGAAATCCATACCGAAAAGTGAATTTGGAAAAAGATACAAATTACGTTTGATTCGTTCTCCTTCTTTCTCTCATTCCTTGATCTTTTAAAATGTGAGGATAAATTGATCAAATATAAGGCGAGGGGAGGCAGAGGGTTTTATAGAATTGACGACTTAATTGGTGAAGGAAATCCTGTTATACCTGAACATATTTTGAAAAATGATTAGTTGCAACCTGGTTTCCAACATGTCAATCATATTTTCGTAAACTGCCTCCATCGAATACGTTCAGAACCAGCAATAAAATCTGAATAATGGCATATATCTATTTCACTTTGTGGGGAGTACATCTCAGCAGTAACTGTACTGTGTAAACCTTTTAGGTAAATAATAACAGGTTTGTTTGAAAGTTTTACTGCTTAGCTCTCTTCCCTGCTGTGTAACCATGACTAAGAAGTGTGGAGTGCCAAAATCAGCAGCAATGCCAGGCATATCTCCTGCTGAAGATATGTATGCCAACTGGCTCCAAGAACTATGATCTGCACTAAAATCTACTTCTGCCCTAATCTAGCCATGGTACCTAGGGTAGCAGGGAATATAAGAAGGGTGAAGAACATTTCTGATGCCGTAAGCATTCAGCGTAATTATTTAAGGAAAACTGATATTGCTTTTCATTATATAACAAAATGATACAGATCATAAGCCTACAGAAAATGTTTTGTTTTGGAAATCGACATATCTTCTCTCCTCAGAGAAAGATGAGGAGTGTTTCTCAACTGTGGCAACTTTAAGGCATGTGGACTTCAACTTCCAGCACTTAGTGACTGAGGAAATCTGGGAGTTGAAGTCCAAACGTCTTAAAGTAGAGACAGGGTTGAGAAATACTGTTCCAAGGTATTGCTTAGGGGAGCAAATACATCTTCTGGGCAACCAAGAACTTGAATCTAAGATGATCCTTCAATAGCTAACTCAGGAGAAATGTGTCAAGCAGACACTCATTCTTCAATTGCAAAAATTAGCCTTCAGTCAATAAAACACAGAAGTAGGGGCAGAGACGTTCTATCAAATAAATATTTTATGCTTGATTCTCAGTATCTGAAGAGATCTATCCTTGTTTTTAATTGATAAAAGGGGGAGGATCACCCCTCCCCTGTTAAAGGGATGACCTTTGTTTGTTTTAAAATCCTAGGATAACCTTCTTGCTGAATGCTGTCCTCCAGTTTCTACTTCTTACCAGAATATAGGTAATCCTCAACTTACAACCATTCGTTTAGTGACCATACAAAGTTACAATGGCACTGAAAAAAAGTGACTTATGACCATTTTTCATACTTACGATATTTATGACGGTTGCAGTGTCCTGGGATCATGTGATCCTTTTTTGCAATCTTCTGACAATAGCAATAGCACTTAGACTTATATAACTGCCCCCATAGTGCTTTACAGCACTCTCTGGGCAGTTTATAGTATCAGCAAATTGCCCTCAACAATCTGGGGGTCTTTATTTTACCGATCTCAGAAAGATGGAAGGCTGATTCGACCTTGAGCCCTGCCAGGATCGAACTCCAGACTGTGGGCAGAGTTAGCCTGCAATATTGCATTCTAATCACTGCGCCACCAGAGCTGCAAGCAAAGTAAATGGGGAAGCCAGATTCACTTAACAACTGTGTTACTAATTTAACAACTGTGACAAGAAAGGTCATAAAGTGAGGCAAAACTCACTTAACAACTGTCTTAATAACAGAAATATTGGGCTCAGCTGTAGTCCTAAATCAAGAACTACCTGTATACAAAATAAAGAAGATCTGAAGTATTTCTGAACCCTGATCAAATTGGGCTAGCATCATCTTTTATTAAGACATATTTTGAAATTCTATATGAAAATAATGAATTGAAAAATTTGGGGTGTTTCATATGAAGATAATTATCATTATTAGCTCTGAAAAGACAAAATGCAAAAAAAAAAAAAGTATTCCAGAAGAATGGTTGATTTATCATATCCTCCAAAATCAATGTCGGGGGATTATCCTTTATTGAAAAAGTAACATTTACATAGCAGTGTCTCAACATCTATAATTTGTGTGTGTGTAAACTCTCTTCCACCATTTCTTTTGACAAGTAGTCCTCAACGTACGGCCACAATTGATCCCAAAATTTCTGTTGTTAAATGAGACATTTGTTGAGTTTTGCCCCATTGTACAATTTTTCATGCCACAGTTGTCAAGTGAATCCCTGTAGTTGTTAAGTCAGTAACACAGTTGTTAAGTGAATCCTGCTTCCCCATTGACTTTGCTTATCAGAAGGTCGTAAAAGGTGATCACATGACCCTGGGAAACTGCAACCATCATAAATACAAGTCAGGTGCCAAATATCTGAATTTTGATCACATGACCACAGGGATGCTACAATGTGTGAAAAACGATCATAAGTCACTTTTTTCAATGCTGTGGTAACTTTGAATGGTCACTAAATGAACTGGTGTAAATTGAGGACTACCTGTATTTAGAGTTTTCTTCAAAATGTTGCTTAATATTCATGTAATGGTGAGCTATATATGTATATTGTTTGGAGCAATATACTGACTCTGTAAACTGCTTAGCGAGGGCTATAATGCACTGTGAAGTGGTTTATAAGTCTAAGTGCTATTGCTATATGTCATTCTTGATTTATCTTCACTAATTTATGTAAACACGGGTAACTGGCAACTGAACAAATTCATCTGGTTGTTTTGAGGTCATCCAGTATATTAACCAGAAAACAATAGCCAACATGCTGACAGGCAATTCCCATCCCATTATTGCACATAAATGCCTGTCTAATTGTTAAAATACCTCATTTGAGATACTGTCAATTTATGATATATTTTGGGACACTGTTTGGTTGTTCTTATGGTGCTTATGATACTACTAAACTGTAAGTTGCTTTGAGTCCTGGATGGGAAGTGCATGCAAATGACTGAAAAGAAATAAATAAATTCTTGAAACCACTAATTCCCTCAAAGAATTAATGGTCTCCTTTAATCTTGTCACAGAATCTGCAGTGATAATTCTCCCATTATTGACCAAGCTATAAGCTACAACGGATTTATTATTTAGCTAAAACAAAGCAATATTCACTGATTACATGGCAAAAGGGGATGTAAGTCTACGACTAAGCCAAGATCATATGCTAGTCTTAGCACCCCCTTTTCCCGCAAATTATTCTAAATTGTACTTTGCTATCTAAACATGTCAGGCAGACACTTACTATTCTAGCATGTTTATGGATTACCAAAATTGCACGGTGCAGATACAGTTTTCCCCCATTAGGTGGTGCACAAGGCTTGACTTTGCAACATTGGGAAGCCTACAAAACTAAGCTAAAGCCTTCATCAGGCCAGTTCCAATTTAGCAGCTCAGTTGTTGTCATAAGTCGAGGTTGAGGTCTATCTGTATCAATTAGTATGGAAGGCAGCTGTGTGTAGGGATAACAGCCCATTTCTAGTTGCCGGCTGTATTCCCATAGGCCAGAGAGATGTTGCAAATAGATATATTGGATGGAGCAACTACTTTATCTTCTTCTGAACTGTACCTGACCTGGTTCATTATCTATGTTATTGCATAACCTGGTAGAAACAGAGCAAAGAGACATCTGCTACAAGCTTCCTGCTTCCTGTTGTCCCAATATAATATGGAGAAGTGAACATTGCTTTTTGCTCATTGTGATCTTTGTAACACTGGAATGCTGTTTTTTAAAGGTTCCATCAAAGCCAGTGGCTCACAGGTACACTACATTTGCCAGGGAAGCATCTGTCCTGGGTTTTTCGCCTAACAAGAGTAACCACTGAGAAGGCGTTGAATCTAGATTAAGGACCTACGCCAGAGGTGGGTTCTAAATCTTCTTACTGCTGGTTTGCTGAGGGGCACGCTTTGCTTTAAAAAATCCAAGATGGCGGAACCTATGGCGCCACCAAAAGAACCGGCTTAGGGGCGCGGCAGGCCCGGGTTGCTAATGGTTCTACCGAACCGGGCTGGTAAGTTACTAACGGTTCAGTAGAACCGGACCGAACCATTAGGAATCCACCTCTGACCTAAGCACTCAAGAAGCAGGCAAGCTGAGTTCACTCTTTGTTGTGATATGTTGTTATGTTGGTTTCTTCCTGTTGAGAATCATATTTTTCGATAATGTTCTAATAGGGCTACAATAGAGGGAGCAGGGAAGGACAAGATTGGTAGGAAAACAGTCCAGAGGGAAGATCAGACCACCTTCCCCATACGTCACTGCTCTCATATAGATTCTTCCTTTTACCTCTGGTTGCTATTTCAAACGGAAGAACAAGTCCAAGCAGATACACGGAAATGCTACTACGGTATTTACTTTCAGTTCTTCTGAGCTGAAGTGCTTAACCACAGAGTAGTGTTGAAATCCAGAAGTAACAGGAATATGTTATGCTGGCTCCTGCAATTGGCAAGCAGTACTAGTCAGATGGCAAGGAATATTGGTCAACTCTAAGAAGAGCTTGGTTTATGATTCGTGATCATAAGGATAGTACCAGTTTCCACATGCTCCAAAGACTTTAAACTAGAGAAGGTCCCTTTCCTGGTCTAGATTCGAGTCTAAATTCTTACAGCCCTGGCCTGGTCCTGAAAGCCTGAATGTTTGTCAGAACAAGCAGAGCAAATTGAGCAAGAGACTCTAGACACGCTTCTGTTTACTTCGATATTCCAATGATCCAATAAAAACCTCAAAACAAAAACCTCTGCTTTTATCAGCATCAACCTTACCTTTACCACCATAGCTGCATAGGTCACATCCGCTCTCCACTGCTGTGGAATCGACCATCCCACTAGAGGATCAGCCTCATCGTTGTATATAGGGACCGAGGCAAAATTGGGGAACATCTCCTGGATCTGTCCCATGGCCTCAGTTTCCTGTTCCAAGATATGAAGAGAACTCCCAGCTCCCTGGTGATAAGTATTGTGATGACTGTTATTAAGCGTACACCTGCTCTCCTACTCTTATACTACTGTATCAAAATGAGGCCAGGGAACCTTTCTTTTTTTATCATCTATAACCGTGATGGTGAACCTATGGCACGCATGCCACAGGTGGCATGTGGAACCATATCTGAGGGAATGCAAGGTGTTGCCCTATGTCGGCTCCAGTGCGCATGTGCTCGCTGGCCAGCTGATTTTCGCCCTTCCAGAGGGCTGGGGGAGGCCGTTTTCGCCCTCCCCAGGCATCAAGGAAGCCTCCTGAAGCCTGGGGAGAGTGAAAAACAGCCCAACGGGCCTACCAGGAGGCTTCAGTGAGGACCGCGCGCATGCATGGGGGTGTGGTTGTGTACACATGTGCGGGGGAGCCGGCATTGCATTATGGGTATGGGCACATGTGTACGTGCCCTCCCTGCTTTTGGCAAAAATGGTAGCTATCACTGATCTATAAGGTTGTAGAGGGTCCAAAGGGAGAAGCGCCAACCTTAATGACCAAATTAAGATTTTTAAATGTGCAAGAAGAGGAAGACTATTAAATAATGATAGGAGAGTAATCAATCCAACTACATTTCTATAGATATAAACACTATTAAGCTTATAATATTAATTAATATTAGGCTCCAAGAGCCAGTTTGGTCTCAGAGAGCCAATGTGGTCTAATGGTGAAGGCCCTAGATTAGAATGCGAGAGACTCTTCGTTTCAACTTGTCATTAGAGTAAGGGGGGGAGGTATTGATTACAAATGGGTGAGTTGGAGAAATAAAACTTCTACAGTCCCACTGTAGCTTGTGAGAGTCTGGAAACATTTCAAGGATATCTTAACAGGTGTGAAGAAGATTGCAGATGGTTCCCATAACAAAGGTAACTTGTTTACAAGGTCTACGTGGAACCCTCGGTGTTTGGCTGTGAAAATCATTGTTTAATACTGTGAACTGCTGCCTGAGAATTTCAGAGTTCTTTTTACCTCACCATTACCATGCAATGTATTCAACGAACAGTAAGCTTTTCAGAAAAGAAATGATCCTGGACTTTTATTGGGATACTCAAGCTGGAGATTGAGAGTTGGCATTCCCAGATCAGCTCAGAGGAAACTTCCTTCCCAGTCCTAGGTATCACCAGTGGGATCAGTTCTCATCTTGCTGTTCTGGGGGAAATAAAACCCATCTCATCCGAGCTCTGTCAAGTGAGTTAGGAGCATGTTTCCTGGGTCCAAAGAGTAAAACAAATGTTGTACTATACATCTGATTAAAAAGAAAAAAAGAGTGGGAGGCAACATGAGCTCAGATGAAAGGAAAAAGAAGGTGATCTCAGGCCATGAGCAAATGATGCTTTCTCTGAAGCAATGCACGCTATCCTGTTCTTTCCTATGGCAGGAGCTTGGGATAATAATCACCAGACTTGGGGACTGCAGAAATACAAACAACAATTCAGGACCCTTGCTGAGAAAAGGGAGGGGAAAAAATTAATTTGTTTTGTTCCCTAATGCTTCATGGCAGTTGCTTTCCCAATTTCCCCATAATTGATGGAATGGTGAAATCATTAAACACTTCTAGTATAATCAATTTCAATCCTAAGGTTTATGTTGATTTCTAAAGGGAAAAAAATGAGTGGAAAGAACCCCTATCTGAATCCCATTTCTATCCTTTTAGATACTAGGTCTTAAAAAAGAAAATCTCAACTTTTAAATTGGAAAAGTGCTGTGAATCTGGGCATGGCAGGGGAGAATTTCACAGTGAGATTTGTCAAGTGATTTCATCAACATTCTGTCAAGTTCCTGGCGCAATCATGCCTATTCAGTCATTAAATAAATCATCATCAGTTGTTGAACTGAATTTGTTAGTCTCAGTTTTTATACAATAAACAGAACTTTCATCCCTCATCCTATATCCAATGCATTTGTCTATTCTGTCCATATGGTCTGTGTGCTCCTCTCAAATGATTGATGCAATTAGGAATAAAAAAAATCATGCCCCAAATATACACCAACATAATTCTTGCTATGGTTCTAATTGAGCTTCTGCACTGTTCTCCAGTTCCTTGAAAATAACTTGAAGGGTTACACAATAGGGTAGTTTGGAGGCTTCATGGTTTATGGATGTATGTAAAAGGCAACAGTCAATGAGACCCTTTTATTCTCCCTCCCAAACTCCCAATGACTATGACTATGAGTAGCTGGACTACACCTATGCTTTAACTATGAGAGGAACAAGCAAGACGAACAAGCAAGAGGTGTGGATGTTGTAAGAGATGTATGGAATAATGAAACAAGACCATAACGTTACTTTGCTTGATTCTGGTAGTTATCCTGTACAAGGATTTGGTTACATTAAGTGTTATGAAATATGAAACTAGGGCAAAGACAAAGGCACAGGAGATTGTGTGGGAGAGCAGAAGAAGAGAAGGTTGCAGGTGAGAAAGAAGGAAATGTCAAGTGCAGCAAACTAGTGGTGTGGAAAAAGGGGGTGCAGAATTCAGACACAAAAAGCAGCTTGAAAAGCTGGGTTGAGTAGCAGAACCAAACAGCCATGCCAATTCCTGCAGTTCTGCTAACAACCAACCTACAGCTGGTAACAAATCTTCCCTCTCCCAGCCAAAGACACAGAGAGACAGTGCTGTGCTAAAGTCCCTGCAGGGGTTCAGGATGGACAGTAACCAGTCTTTATCTGAAAATACTGAAATGCCAGCCAATAACAAAGCCAGCCAAAATTAAGATGGCTGAAGGACTCCCCCTCCCAAAATCCACAGCTGAGTGGGCAGGCAAAGCCAGTGCTAATTAACCTTTCTGCTTTATACATGTGTAGGCAATTCAAGATGAGGAAAAGAAGAAAATGAGTTTATGAAAAGTTATAATAACTCCAGAATAGACACATAAAAACATATAGAAACAGGTACATTCATTTTAGGTATAATGATTAGAAATATGTAGGTATCATACATTTTAAGAGTTGTTATTTTTGTATAATAATTTCATTGTAACAAAGGAAAGGAAAAATACATTTTTTCTGAGGTCTGAAACATTCTCCCCAAAGAATCCATCACATGTTCCCTTCTTTATACAGTAATCTATAGGGATTCTCGTTAAGTAAGAGATTGGACAACCATTTGTCAGAAATAGTATGGAGTTTCCTGCTTGAGCAGGAGGTTGGACTAGAAGACCTCCAAGGTTCTGTCCAACTCTGTTATTTTGTTATTCTGATATGTTTCTGATGTATTGGAGATCAACTCCTGTAATTCTCAACCAGCATTACAGATTCTTTTCTATAGTGTTGTGGTACTCTGGATCCAGTAAGTATTTTGTATCAGAACTCATTAAGATTATTGCAATAAAATGTAACATTCAGGAAGAAGACTAAAACTGATTCAGAGAGGGCCTAAGCCAGGGGTGTCAAACTTGTGGCCTTCAGGCCAGATGAGTCACACGCTGGACACCCCACCCCTGTTTTAGCAAAACAATTCGTAGCCATCCCTGTAAAGATAGCTACTACTTTTAGAAGTTGGTAATTTACTTTGCAACATGCTAGTTTTCTGTTGTTTTTAATTAAGGGGGTCTTTAAAAATAAAAGAAATCAGCTGGGGATATAGAAGAAATTGAGAGCCAGTTTGTCTAATGGTTAAAGTACCAAGCTAGAAACCTAGAGACTATGAATTCTAGTCCCACCTTAGCCATGAAAACCAGCTAGCTGATCTTGAGCCAGTCTTTCTCTCTCAGCCCACCATATCAGGCTTGGACTGCAAGCTACTTGCTAAATTCCCATTGCAACCAATGGATCACCTGTGGGAAAATGCAGCAGTACGGAACAGAATAAACGTCCAGGAAGTTTTCCACAGACATTATGCTGCTTGCAGCCTCTACCTTACATACTCTTTGTCTCTTGTTTTAAGACTAAGGTCTGGCCTTTGAAAGCAAAGGTCCAGCTTTTCCCCCAGGACCAAACTAATTTCAAATCTTGAAGGAAAATTGAAATAGTTACTGAAGCAAATGTCGAGGAGACAAGGTCCAGGTCTGACATTGTTAGAATGAAAGCCAGCCCCAAAGGTCTAGCTATGATGTCTCCTCGGGATAGCCTTGGTGAGTTATTGCAGCAGCAGCCGAGATGCCAGGGCCTTGTGAAGGTAATAAGCTTTCTTGCTGCAGAGGCTATAAAATGTGTACCAGGTTGAGGAACTGAAGAATAGAATAGAATTCTTTATTGGCCAAGTGTGATTGGACACACAAGGAATTTGTCTTTGGTGCATGTGCT
>JANHFT010002089.1:135743-147394 GCA_032467955.1 Pseudoxenodon macrops
TTTTTTTCCTTTTCTATCATCCAGGGAAATATATTGTTCTGCCTTTCTGATATTTTCTAGGATATTTAATTCCTCTAAGAGGGGTGGGTAGGTGCTAACTTCCTTCAACTCTTTTTTAGTTTATGTTAGGTTTTTATGGGTTTTGTATAACTTTTAATGAATTTAAAAAAATAGATATAAGCCTGGTGAAACAAATACATAGGGTAGTAAATAAACAGTAACAGAGTGAATGCTTCTAATTAAAGGGATTATAGAAGAAGGCTTGGCAGATCTTTCTGTGAAGATTCAAATTACTTGGACAATTGGTTTCACTTATTTATGTAATTCAATTCTCAGCCATCAAATCCCTCAACAACTCTGACTGGCTTATATATGTAACAACAACTTAACCTAAAACATCCAATTAATAGATGACTAAGTCCACATCACAAAACAAGGAACTTGACCATGAGAAAGCACAAAATATTTTTTTAATCTGCTGCTTTATCTGCTTTATGTTATTGTCATGCAATTATTTTGTCTGTTTGTTTTTATCTTATCTGAGTCTGACACCTGCAGAATATTAAGTTATCCTTTAAAGAAATAAATGCAATTTATTTAAATAAAAATGTAAAAGCTAAGGAGAAAATGTATATAGGCTGTTTCCCTTATTATTTTACTTATCTAAAACCCACACTTGGAAATGTAAAGCTTCTCCCAGCTGCCAGGCTGGAAACAGATAAGAAGGCACTCAAAGATAAAGGAATTTCTGATAAGTAGATTTTTTTTTAAGCAGAGAAAGGGAATCAGGATAATATGAAACAATACCATATCAAAGATAGACTTATTTGTAGTGAAATCAACATTGAATTTCTTGTACCTCTTTCTCCTACATGCACTATTTGAAATCATTCTTAAAAGTCTTTCTCTTTTGAATGGGAAGGCACTTATCTCTTGTTTTGCAAATAGACTAATCTGTTTTTAAGCTATTTTTTTGTAACCTTCTGAGAGCTAGGTTTCACATTGAGAAATAGGATTGCACATTTCTCACTTTGCCCCCCACGAGCAAACTCTGAGGTTTGCTAAATGTGATCTTAGCAAAATACCCTACATCTGGACTTAGGGATAGTTGTGTGTAATTTCATACATGCATATAACTCTTTTCCAATGACACGTCAAGCCAAGTCATAAAAAGACTGGGAGGTAAAGTAGATTGAAGAAACATGGGAAAAAGAGGGTTAGGGCAGAGGTTGGTTCTGAATCCTCTTACTGCTGGTTCGCTCAGGGTTGTGTCTCGAGCGGGTGCAAGTGATGTAGTCAAAAACGAGCTTCTGCGCATGAGCAGAAGCAAAATCTAAGATGGCGGCGCCCACGGAGACAGAACCGACTCCGTGACATCATCACGGAGTTACTACCGGTTCTATAGAACCGGTAGGAATCCACCTCTCGGTTAGGCACAGTAGTAATTTAAATTATAACTTACATAATTTACCCAAAGGATAAAAACAGACCTGACCCATATTTGAGGAGTGGGCTTACTTTAAAAATATCAAATGTGTGCTGCACAGATAAAACACTTTTGTAATTACATACTCTTATTGTACTACCATAATAATTGTCTGGATAATTCTATTATTATTTTTGCTACGGTATTAGTTTTCTGTAAAATCGTGTTCTTCTTTGGTTTGAGATAAACCGGGAGAAAATAAGACATTCTAAAATGCCACAAAGGTAAAAAAAAATCTTCCAACTGAATATCACAAGAGTATTAACCTGATCTGGTTTTTCTTGCAGGTCCTGATGGGAATTTTTCACCTTGGATTCGTATCTGTGTATCTTTCTGAACCGGTGCTGGATGGATTTGCCACTGGTGCTTCGTTAACTATTTTAACAGCTCAAGTTAAATACCTCATTGGAATAAAAATCCCACGTGCCCAGGGATATGGGCTCCTGATTACCACTTGGGCCAACATTTTTCAGAACGTTTCTCAAGCCAATCTATGTGATGTGATCACCAGCGCTATCTGCATTGCGGTGCTGGTCACGGCGAAGGAACTGGGAGATAAGTACAAACACAAGCTCAGGATCCCTTTCCCCACAGAGCTGGTGGTAATTGTGATTGCCACCCTGGTGTCCCATTATGGGAAACTGAAAGAAATTTATGCATCCAGCGTATCGGGTGAAATTCCAACTGGATTTATACCACCTAAAGTGCCCAGCTTCCACCTTATGCAAAGAGTTGCTGTCGACGCTCTCCCACTCGCCATTGTTGGCTTTGCTTTCACCGTTTCACTCTCCGAAATGTTTGCCAAGAAGTATGCCTATACTGTCAAGGCCAATCAGGAAATGTTTGCCATTGGCTTCTGTAATATCGTTCCAGCTTTCTTCCATTGCTTCGCCACCAGCGCAGCTCTGGCTAAGACCCTGGTCAAAACGTCCACCGGGTGCCAGACCCAGGTATCCAGCGTTGTGAGTGCCGTGGTGGTACTACTTGTGCTGCTGTTCTTTGCTCCCCTCTTCTACAACCTACAGAAATGTGTTTTGGCTTGCATCATAATAGTGAGTCTTAGGGGAGCCCTTAGAAAATTCAAAGATATTCCTCAACGCTACCGCCTGGACAAAATAGATGCCCTGGTTTGGTGTGTTACCATGCTCTCATCTGCTTTGATCAGCACAGAAATGGGGTTGTTGGTGGGAGTTATTTTCTCAGTCTTCAGCATTATTGGCCGCACCCAGTGCCCACATGCTGCCTTGTTAGGGCAAATTAAGAACAGTGTCTTCTATGAAGATGATGAAGAATATAAAGACCTTCTCCCAGTTCCGAAGATCAAAATCTTCCGTTTTGAAGCACCACTTTATTATGCGAACAAGGACTTCTTCCTAAAGTGCCTCCACAACAGGACAGGGCTGAATCCTGCACTTGAAGTTGCCAAAAGGAAAAAGTCCAGGAGGAAAGGGCAACAACATCCGGATAATAAATTAGGACAGAAAGAAATGTCACCATGCTTGGTTGCGGAAGATAGTGACTTTCATACAATCATCATCGACTGCTCTTCTATTCCATTTTTGGACACAGCTGGGGTGAGCGCATTAAAAGAAACATTCAAAGACTATCGGGAACTGGAGATCAGCATACATTTGGCTTGCTGTAATCCTTCAGTGATATCTTCCCTGGAAAAAGGAGGCTATTTTAAAGATGCAGACAAAGACATGCACGAATTGCTGTTTCATAGTATATCTAGTGCTGTCCAGTTTGTAAGAGAGAGGGAAATTACAACGGATGACTCTGTTGTTTAATCCAGTAATTGGCAGTTTGGAGATTTTGTGTTCATTATAAGACAGATTGTGGTTTCAACATGCTTGGACCTGAGTGCTTCCTTGAGACACGTTTGGTAATATCGAACACATCCCCAAAGCCTTTAGCTAAGTACTGTAACCCCCAAATGAAATATTAATCAAATAAAGTTAGACATGGTCTATTGTTCAATTTAACTATAAACAAAATTAGTTTTGTGCTAACTCTGATCACTGGATAGTGTTTTGACCTCTACCACTGGCTCCTGTGTTCCTCATCCTGTTCTTCATTTAGTGGAAGGAGACCAAAAGCTTCCATGCTCAGCGTTGAAAAAAGGAATGTTTGCCATTATGTTCAATCTCACGGAAATGTGACTTAAATCAAGTCTTTCTGTAAACAAATAAGGTTCAAGGTGTTGTTTCCTACGGTAATTTGTTAACTTCCTGCAACTCATTTTTGTAACACTAAGCCACTATTTAGCAATATATCTGCCTCAAGATATACTGTTCTCTTATGTCTTCTTTAATGAAGATTAGGTATTTCTTTCACCGAGTCCTGTACTTCTTTTTCTTTTCAAAGTTTCTTTTAAAGGTTTCATCTGGCAATGGATGAATGAAGGCTCTATTTCTTGATTTATCTTAAGGGTATTTAAGAAAAAAGCAAGAAACATCAGAAGTTATGTTCAGAAAGGATAAGCCGCACAGAGACAATAGCTTCACTTACTTATGTCGGAGGTTCTTTGCTTGCTAAATTGCAGAGCATCTTCTCCTAAAACAATATTTTAAATATGTATTCTATCAACCAGAAACAGCTCATGGCATTTTGTGATCAAAGACAAAATTGATACATTTCACTGTAGTAGAAATAGTCTTGCTATGTAGGGCAATTTAGTCAACAACAAAGAAGACTTACCATAAATGTATTTTTTCTAAACCATAATTATAGGTAGTCCTTGATTTATAACACACAACTGAGCCCAAAACTTATGTTGCTAAGTGAGATAAGTTGTTAAGTGAATTTTGCTCCATTTTATGACCTTCCTTGCCACAATTGTTAAGTGAATCACTGCAGTTGATAATCACTGATTCACACACCACAAACTTTCTGTCCAGTATTTCTATTTTCCCCAATGGATATCCCTAACTGCTTTATTAAAAAAAAACTCTGCTTGAATACAACTAGCAACTTCCTGGTAATCATCTCACTCACATTTCTTCACAAACCTTGCTCACCCACCTTCTGAGGTTGGAAATTGGAAGGTTAGACAAGAATGATGGACTCCTATCTTAATTAACACGTTTTATCTGTCTGGCTTGCACTATTTCTTGCTTTGTCATCAAAGCCTAACCACAGTGTGACCACAGAGCAGCCATATCAGTCTGTTTTTCCTCAGAAACAACAGAAGTATCTCTTTCTAACTAGTGTATATTCTGAGAGGCTACATAGAGATCTTCTGGATAACTTCTGACTTTATAACCACAAGAAAATACATGCCCATGTATAATCAAGGGATTTCACATGCAAAGGACACCCCTTAATTATTCAGCCATAAAATCACATTTAAAGCAAAAATGCGATCCAAATCATTTTCTAGGTAGCCCTTGTAGTAATCAACCAAACCCAATGCAAAATGAGGTGTTATGTTTTAGAATATGCTAAATTATCCCTTCTGAATATGCATGCTGGGAATTCTTACAAAAACATATTTCAAGAAACATTGTCTGGTATCAGAAATCCTTATTTTGAAAAGCTAGTTTTTTGTCCAAACTAGCAAATGGTTCCCAAGCTGTCTGTTTAATTCAGGGGGAAAAAATTGACCACCTAGACCAGTGGTGTCAAACTCAAGGCCCGAGGACTTGATCCAGCCCATGAGGCCACCCTGGAAACAGTGAAGGACTGGCCTGAGGTGCCTCTGCCAGTGAAAATGGAGCTCAGGAGTGCCACAGGCAGCCCTCCCGAGTTCCGTTTTCACTGGCAGAGGATTGAAGGGAACTTGGGAGTCTGTTTTTGCTGGCAGAGTATTCAGGCCACAACAGGCACCCCCAACGAGTGATGTCGAGCTGGCCATGCCCACCCTGGCCACACACACCCTGCCCCCCCAAATTGAGTTTGACATCCTTGACCTAGACAAACCCAAAAAACTACAAATGAGAGAGAAAGTAAAGAATTTAACTTACTTAGCTTGAATAAGTTCCAGCAGCCAATGGATTCGAATTTGTTCAATACCATTTTGTGGCACAGATGAAATATAAGCCAAATTAATTATTTGGTCTTTACTGAAATTAAACAAATCTGCTTGTCTGTGTGGTAGAGGAGGACTGAAAAAAATGAGGAAAATATATTACTTAATATAGTTATCACTTTTGATAGCTCAAAGTTCCTCACATCAGATATCTTAGCAATCCATATTGTAAATGGAGTTTTCTTACCAGCCGGTAGACACTTAGACACAGGTAGTTCTTACTTATCAGTTCCAATTGGGACTGGCAACTGCTAAGCAATGTGGTCGTAAAGTAAATATTTTGACTGTACACAACTTGTTAAAAAAATCACCCATGGTTGTTCAGTGCAACATCGTGGGACAGCGACTATCTGCCAGCTTCCCCACTGACTTTGTTTGTTGGAATCTGGTTATGAAATTTGCAAATGGTGATCATGTAACCCCAGGATACTGTGACAATTGCAACTTTGAGAATTGATCATAGGTCTTTTTCAAAAGCGTTCTAATTTCAAATGGTCACTGAAAAAGTGGTTGTTAAGTGAGAACTACCTCTATCCCTAATAGACATCCTTTCAATCTACATCTGCACAAGTGACAATTTGACATCCTGAGTCATACACAAAATGCAGCCTTTAGAAAGAGAGTTTGGAGTACTCAGGTAGAGAAGGGAAGGGTGTTTTTTTTGCTGAATTAGGAACAGGAATCTCTCCATTAAACTTTTGATTAAAAGGGGGAACATTAAAAGTTAGGATAAAGAACTTTTTTTTGTACAAACTGGTAGTTTTTTGCAGCTGAATTGCTTTTAAATTAGTAGCAGTTCAATCTTGTAATTTGCTCAGAAATTTATACTGCCCTAAATATGTTTTTCAAAGTTCTTTTCAGATGCTTTTGTGTTTTGAATTGCTCTACACCTTTATTAACTTTTCCAATTAATATTTTACGGGTAGCTACTTTAAAACATATTTATATTTTTGTTAAATTTTGTTCATTCTTTTTTCTTCTTCAGTGAGACATGTCTATCTCTCTACACAAAAGGTAATGGTTTTCCTAAACCAGCCTTTTTCAACCTTTTTATATCACCATGCAGTTAACTTCTAACCTACCCAATTCACATTTTTGCAACATTGACAGCAACAGCAAAGTGGCAGGTAAGCAGCTGAATTGTAGTGCATAAAAATAACATTATGATCCAGCATTGTACAGCGGGTGAAGGTTAAAAAACATTTTATTTTTTCCATGTCATGATCTCTTCTGGAACCCTAGAGTGCTGCAGAAAACCAGTTTAAAAAGGCTGCTGTAGACATTTGCCCTAAACTCTACAGGGGCAGGAGATTGAGCTAATCCCCTTCTCATTTTGTTCCCCCTTTTATTTGCCAGCAACATGCAAAGACTGTAGAACTCTCCTCTCATACCATTAGCCCTATGAGTAGTTCCAACAAGAAGCACAAATAACAATACTACCGGTAGCTCTATTTTTCTTGTAAGTTTCCATTAACAGAATCCTGCAAGACTGAAATTATTTCTCTCCTCCTTTCCTTTTTCTCTCCAGAAAACTATGGAAGGTCCCTTCTGAATCTTTTCCCATGGGCTTCTCCTCCTTTTACGGCAGAGGTGGAGAACCACGGCCCTTTTATGACTTGTGGACTTCAACTCCCAGAATTCCTGAGCCAATCCACAAGTCATAAAAGGGGCATAGTTTCCCACCACAGGCTAAGATCTCTTTTACAATATCTAGTATCCAGCTCTCCCTCCTATTTCCTCCCTCATTTCCACATATCATTACAGATACCCTGCGATTGGGTAAGAAGAAAACACAGATAAGGGCATCTCCTTAGAAAGCAGCTGGTGTAACCTACCAAACTGCACCCCAGGAGCTACAGTTTATAGTCCCCAAGGATTCTGAGAAAAGGATTGAAAACCTCCAATTTTTCACCCTCTGCTCATGTTTTCTGCTACCATTAGGTAGGCCAATATTTTTATTTTTCACATTTCTGGTTTGAGATGTGAAAGAAGAGATTTCTGAATTTCTAGCTCATTTTTTCCACAATGCAATTATGATTTCTTAATGAAATAATTCTTGCTATATTGTGTGCTATGTTGTACTATAACGTGTTTGAATTGCAACCTAACTTCAGGGCTAAAGGAAATTGTACTAAATCTCACTTTGAACGGATTGTATTTACAAATAATGAAAGCATTCGCATAACATATGTATCACAAACCAATCTTGAAAACTTCATTGGTATGTATCGGAAAGAGGAATGCATATTTTGATTGCCTTTGCTTTATCTTACTTTTGTAATATAAAAAAGGAGGTAAGGGAAAACCTTGACTTTGCGAAGTTAACTGCAAATATTTAAACAATCTGTCTTCAATTTGCTGATTTCAAACTGCAAACCTCATGACTTCACTGTATAAACAACCCGTCATTTCTTACCAATATCCCGTGCTCTTCCAAAAATGTCTCAACTCGACTGTAGGGCGTGAGAGATCCACCTTTATATGGACAGACCCCACCGTCGTTTTCATTAGGATCAGGCTCAATAACCGCGCAAAGCTCCATGTTTTATCCGACTTCATAGCGCAACGGATCTGAAATTCCCCCCGCCTTTCCAGCTACGCTTTGACACCACTATCCGGCACACTCTATTCTTGAAACGGGGAAGCAAGTTTATATCCAAACTATTATCAACTATTTTTTCATGCTCTACCACCCAATTTCTTCACTAATATAGGGAGTAGATTTCATTTAAAAAATGAACGTTGGAGATATTACTGCCTCCTGTTTTATTCCATAATTGCTGTCCCCATATTTTTGCTAATAACCCCCCTTTACAAAATATGGTCGTTTCCTCTCTTTGACTTCCTGCTTTTTCTGCCAGCCAGATCGCATTTTGCCCAAAAAGCCAACGAATAATTTCCATCCGATGCCAACCTAAAACCTGGTTGGATGGAGTGCCTCGCATAAACAAATAAACAAACAAATATTTATTGGAATAAGAAACCCCAGGCAGCACTAGGGATATATTTCCGAGGAAGCCGATTGCGCTGGAAGAGGAAAACCAAGGCTGTCATACTGCAACTCGTTTACTGTGAATAATGATCCATTCTGCTTAGGATTAATTTTAGTTGACTGTGGTTTTTTCTCTATGTAGCATATTTTTAATATTTAATTGACCCCATGATTTGTTTTATTTCTTTATGGTTTTGTTTACAAATAAAAAAACACCATATAATTCTACAAGTTTCATTTAGTCTCGACTGAGTCTTTTTAACACCAGGCAGGTACACACATCCTTTCCAAATTGCGATCAGTTAACCCTGTATGAAAATGAGATTTAGTATTTATTTATAACTGCTATTAAGAGCGATTCTGGACAAAACAAGATCCATCTTGGAGGACATCACTTAGGTCTGTAAAGTCTCAATGACGCTAAACTCGTTTACTGGCGAGCAGGTTCCATTGGAATCAATGGGATTGATTTCCGAAGCAGCTTTCTAGCCCACAGCTATTCCCGTACAGCCGAATTGAAGTTAAAATGAAATCGGATCGCTCTTCTATAAGCTCTCCTCAATTTCCCCATCCGCCCTACTTTTTTTTTAACTACAGACCTTCCTTTCTCCTCTGGCTTTTTTTATTTTTATTTTTTTTATTTTTTTTTAAAAGTTGGCCAAAGATGTCGTTTCTTTCCTAGCCCGGCGACCAATCATTTCATGCGAAACGCCAACGGTGGAAGTTTTCTTTTAAAGGCGAGCGAGCTCCACCCCTCATTTTCTTCTCTCCCATGGAGTGGCTGCTTCGGCAGTGCCGGAAACAACGCGCCAATGCGACGGACCAATCATATGGCGCGCCGGCCCTGCCAGGCGTTTGATCAAACTTTTCTCTCCAGTTTGAATTTTGGGTTGGGCCGTTGTTTGGAATTTATCCCGGATTTTACTTGCAGCGAGATTAGCGGCGGCAACGGCCGTTTCTAGGCTCCCCAGGATGAAACGTGTGCGGGAAAGGTAAGAGGATGGAGTTTTTTTTCTTCCTGAAGCCAGGTTGAGTCCTGGTGGGAAAGGAACGGGGTCTGCCTGTGGAGCGCTGAGCGGCTAGCCGGACTTCTCGGCTCCTTTGGGAGTGATGCCGCTCCCCCTCGTAAAAAGCAGCCTTGGAAGCAATGAAAGGTCTAAAACAGTGGTTCTCAACCTTCCTAATCCCACAACCCTTTAATACAGTTCCTCATGTTGTGGTGACCCCCCAACAGGTCACCACAACATGAGGAACTGTATGACAGGTACCCTTTTTCCCTCACGTAGTAACTATCATCTCCAGTCATAGTCATTAAAAATCATAGGAACTGTATTTTATCCTTTACAGAGAACATCCTGGAGTTTGGGAGAAAGTATTCTGATGTAAAATCCAAATGAAAAATAAATAGCAACACATGGATTGTTGTGTTACGGATTTTATAAATTCTTGTCAGGATTTTAAGGGGAATACTCTGTTTCTCTCTCTCTCTCTCTCTCTCACACACACACACACACACACACACTCATTCTCTTTCATTCTCCCCCTCTCATTCTCTTTCCCTCCTCTCATTCTGTCTCTCTCATTCTCTCAGTCTTCTTGTTCCTCCCTCTCTCATTCTCTGTATCTCTCATTCTGTCTCTGTCTCTGATTCTTCTCTCGCTCTCTTCCTTCCTCCCTTCCTTCCTTTCTCCCTCTCCCCCACTTCCCAACCCCCACACCCAGGGAATAAATGTAAGGAAATTCGGCCACATTCTTTCTATCTCTGGAAAGATACAAAAATAAAACTTGCATTACAAAAGGAGTGACTCTCAGTGCCAGGAGGTTGCCTTGAGGGGAGCAGATGGAGCTGAATCTCTCTCTCTCTCACTGCCCAACTGCAGCAGGAAAAGGCAGGCAGCTCTCTCAGTCTCTCGTCTCTCTCTCTTTCTCTATACCTTCCTCTCATATTTCTCTTTCTCCCTCTTTTGTGTGTATGTGTGTGTGTGCGCGCGTGCGTTCCATCTTGAACCATTTCCAAAAACAGGCGAGGATTGGGTTTGTTTGTTTTTTCCTGATGTTGTTCTTTCTTCTTCTTTGGGTGCTTTTTACCAGATTTAAATAGTCATTTCAGGTTCCCAGACAAAGGAAGCTCTTTTGTCCCCCTGCTATGGCTCCCTGTTGACTGACACCCCCCTCGCCCTCCCCTCGCCCTCCCTCCTCGCCTGCCCTGAGAAGAGAAGGGCAACGGCAGCAGGTGGAGACTCGCTCTTTATTCCAGAACGGGAGTGAAGCGCTTCTCTACTTGCCTCTTTTTCCGGCCCTTGTAGGGAGACTTTTCTCCCTGCTAAGTTTAAGTGCAAGAGCCGCAAGCAGCCACAGAGGCAGCCAGAGGAATGTGGGGAGACGCGAGACTTTCTCCGCCCCGAAACACCGGCTGAGTCCCGTCTCCCCACATTCCTCTCGCTGCCTGTGTGGCTGCTTGCTGCTCTTGCACTTAAATTGCACAATGGGGCAACGGTGTCCCCTCCTCCTCCTCCTCCTGGAGACCTTTGCAACACAGAGCCAGGTGGCGCAGCCAGTGACTCAGTGCAGAGAAAAGTCACGGGTCTCCCCCAGCAGCCGAGGTGTGCACAGCACCAAGGGCTGGAAAAAGAGGCAAGTAGAGGGGCGCTTAGCTCCTGCTCTAGAATATGGACCGCTCTACAATATATGCCCACCCCCGGTCTTAGGCGATCCCTGTGAAAGGGTCATTTGACCCCCAACGGGTTGTGACCCACAGGTTGAGAACCGCTGTTTTAAAGGTTCCCAGCTGAATAGCGGCCATTGACAGGTGTTTAATTTTCTTGCCGCTTGATTATGCAATCAGCAGAGGATTGTGCACCTCTGTCTGTACATAACATTCCTTCTTTCTGATTTGCAAAATTTTGTTAATGTAGCATTACAATCAAGTAGAATTAGCGCATCTGGAGGTGTTTTCCATCACGATGACCAGGGAGAAGATTAACCTGTCAGATTTCTTCTTGATCAACTCATGCTTTTTAGGAATCTACCTGTTGCTTTCAAAGAATCATGTTTTTTTTCTCTATTCATTTTATTTGTCATCTGTTCTAGAATGTTCCCTATAATTGACCAATTGTGTCAATTATATTTTCTCTATATATTGT
>JANHFT010002089.1:171076-184306 GCA_032467955.1 Pseudoxenodon macrops
CAGGCTAGTCAGTGAAATCATAAAAACTGGTTTTGTTGTCATACCAATGAATTCCTGCTGCACTGGGTAACTTGAAATAATTTGAATGGAAGAAGTTAACAACTGAAAGATTATGGAAAAAACGCATACATTTATTCAATGGAGAGATGGCCCGAGTATAAGGCACTCTGAAAAAGGAAGTGGGAAGTTTTTCTGGGAAAACAGAAAAAAAACTCATCTGCCTTGATTACCATCCTTAACATATTCTTTAGCAAATCTGAAATGATCTTTGCATGTGACAGTTAAATTATCTGGAGGAAAATTGTTCTTCATTACATATGTGTGTGTGTGTGTGCTGCTTTTACAGAGGATGGAGTTTGTTTTCCTTATAACACAAACAATATATTTAAGCTAAGTTCCTTCTAAAAGACAGCACACACAGTATGAATCTTTGTTAATTATGTTTCTTGAAAAGTAGAGACTAGTGGAGAGTTTACCACCCGCAGAGTATCGTAGGAGGGCAGCTGTCTTACTGCACGGTAGTAAAATATCAGGAGTCTGTTATCACTTTTTCTGACTGGGTAGTCCCCATTTAGTGACTGCCTCATTCAGCAATTGTTTGTAGCTGCGACAGTGATGAAAAAGTAACTTTACAGCCAATCCTCCTTTGCAGATCTGTAAAGCATAAGAGAGCTGCAGTAAGGTCATAAGCGTAGTTACAATTTCATTTACTGGCCATTTGGTTTAACGACTGAGTTATTGGTCCCAACTGTGAATTGCCTGTAATTAGTTTTACGGTATTAAAAGGTGGTTTCCTTCTGATCATCCGCAGAGTGGAAATTACCCACTTGGGGGCACTCAATTCCAACTCATTGCAGCTAAGACACTTCTTTGCAGTCCATTAAAACAGGGACCAAAGTCCATTAAAACAGGGACCAAAGTCTTTTGAACTGGGCTTTTATTATGTGGCTACCCATCCTGATTCACAAGATTTTCCTATAGGCCCAGATAATGCTTTCCATTTAACCCTAACCCTAACTTTTCCATGTCTTGCATATTCTTCCTACACTAGAAAAATCTATTGAGGAACAATGAAATAATGGTTCTTTTGGAATTCCCAAACGTGCTTTTTCTGGAAGCAACTGGACTTTCTTGTTTTTTCTTTGAAGACGTTTTGCTTCTAATCCAAGAAGCTTCTTCAACTCTGACAGGATAGTGGGGAATGGAAGGATTTATATTTCTTGCATTTTTTGGAAATGCATTTTTGGTTTTTTTGGGCAATAAAAAGATTCTTTTGGAACTAGAGAGAATGCAAAGAAGAGAAACAAAGATGATAATGGGTCTGGAGTCTAAACTGTATGTGGAACAATTCAGGGAACTAGGTACAGTATGTCTAGTCTAAAAAGAGAAAGGATTAGAGAAGATTTGATAGCAGTTTTCCAATATTTGAGGGGCTGTCACAGGAATTGACCTATTTTCCAAAGGACAAGAAGTAAGGGTGGAAGATCATTAAAGAGCAGTCCAACCTGGAACTAAGGAGAAATTTCCTGACGCTGAGAATAATTGATCTAGAAGTTGTAGGTGCTCCATCATTGGAAATCTTCAAGAAGAGACTGCTTAGCCATGGAATGGTACAGGATCTCCTGCTTGAGCAAGAGGTTGGTCTAGAAGACCTCCAAGATCCCCTCCAACCCTATTCTATGTTTTATTTGGAGAGACAGTCTACACAGCCACGGCAGTAAAACGCTGGGAAAATATTAATGAAGGTAAGGAATTAATAACAGAAGCAGACTTCAAAAAGAAATCCCCTAAGAAAAACTTTTTAGATTCACAATACATCATCTGCTTTCATTTATTAGTAGTTTTTCTTCTAATTGAACAAGGAAATATTATGGGGCTTGGCGCAATAAAAGAAGCATTGTGGTTGAAGAGGTTAAGGACTTAAATGACATATGAAACTTGAAGAGAGCATTTGATTTGCTATATGGTATTTAAAGTTCTGTTTATGTCAGCAAAGAAGTTGACGTAGATACATTCCAGAAGATAAAATCAAATCTATAGTCTAGATTAGCAATGAGAACTTCTTAAAAACTTTGGGATTATGACGCTGAAGATAGCTGCCTATAAAACAGAATGAGATTCACAAACATGTACAAAATGTATGTCATGAGTGTGCCAGGACAGCTTTCACTGATAAAGTAGACAAAACATGGATCAATGCCAAAATAAGAATTTATGTTGAAGTTTCTCATTTCAGGTCTTGCCTATATTTCGGGAATAAACAAACAAGCAACCAAATAAGAAATTCCCTTCCCCAATCCTATACCTTAGCATTTCCAGTCCTCCTTTTCAGTTTTTTAACCATGAAAGCCTGGGAAAATAATCTATGAAATCAGATTATGTGACAAAACTGGTTTTGCATTAGGGAGAGGTTTGCTTCAGGTGAACGTTTTTAGGCAAATAAACCAACCAGGAAATGGAAGAGAACCTTCCATAAATAGATACATTACTTATCACAACCAATTGGAGATAACCTGAAATGGGATGATGTCATATTAGTAGCTGATCAGGTTAAGTTATATGATGTCATTAGGAACCTCATTCAATCCTGCAATTCCTCCCCTCCCCCTTTCTGTAGCAATGGGGAGGAAAGCATTTGAATGTCCTTGGAGCCACAGCCCTCAAAAAAGAGACTAGCAAGAAAAGGCTGTTTCACGGAAAATCTCATCTTATTTTAGCTTTTATCACTGAATGTTCCTCTGGGCAGAAGAAGAAAACAGAAACAAAGACTGTCTTTTTTTTGTAAGAAGGACATACTTTAGCATTCCTTGAATAAGGAGGGCTTTTGAAATTTCTGGGAGGAGAGGAAGTGTGTTTCAGTTCAGCTGTGAGAGAAATAAGTATGTACTGTATAGATATTGACTGTGCCATCAAACATGAAGAACATCTCAATGTGTGGTTGTTCAGCAAAGTGCCTCCTTTACATCCTGGTTCACAGATCCTTCAGGTCCATCCAAATGAGAACTTGTGACGTTCTTCTGATGAAAAAGGAGGGTGAAGGATTTGGGTTTTTTGTCATACAGGTAGTCCTTGACATAGGACCACAAAGGAGCCCAAAATTTCTGTTGCAAGTGTCTGAGCGAGACACTTGTTAAGTGACTTTTGCCGCATTTTACGACCTGTCTTACCACAGTTGTTAAGCAAATCACTGCAGTTGTTAAGTTAGTAACATGGTTGTTAAGTGAATCTGGCTTCCCCATTGACTTTGCTTGCCAGAAGGTCTCAGAAGGTGATCACATGACCCCAGGACACTGCAACCGTCATAAATCTGAGTCAGTTGCCAAGTGTTTGAAATTTTGATCACATGACCACAGGAATGCTGCAAGGGTTGTAAGTGTGAAAAATGGTCATAGGTCACTTTTTTCAGTGACTTTTTTTCACATTTTTCAAAATTCAGATATTTGGCAACTGACTGATATTTATAATGGTTATATCCTGGGTTATATGTGATCACCTTTTGCGACTTCTGACAAGCAAAGTCAATGGGGAAAACCAGATTCACCTAACAATTGTGTTACTAATTTAACAACTGCAGTGATTCACTTAACAACTGTGGCAACAAAGGTCGTAAAATGGAGCTAAAATTCTCTTAATAAATATCTCGCTTAGCAACAGAAATTTTGATCTCAATTGATCAAGGACTACCTGTAGTCCCATTTAAGACAAGGTAAACAACTCAGTGTCTGAGATTGTATGATACACTGAACACTCAAGTATTAACCATGGTTTAGCATAGCATGTCATGTGAACCCAGCCTATATGTTTGTGATTTGAGAATGTCTTGAAAAATCAGAAAATTGGGTTGATCAAACCATATCTGAGTTAATTTTGGCCAAGCTGCTATTCGAGCAGTTTGTGATTCAGCCCAATGACTTAGGAGAATTTCCTGTTTTTTTGTTTAAGACTTTCAGATTTCTTTCTTTCTTTGTAATACATGAAATAAAAAGCTATGATAAAATGGGTTTGGCTTTTTGGTGAACTAAGAAACAAACTGCAATAAGATAATGAAAGGAGAAAATCAAGGAATAGTCCTATGAAATAATTACAGCTAGAATATAAGAGAGGGAGAATGGGAATGATGGAGAATTGTGTCTCATTTGGATAAACTCCAAGCCCCTTTCTTGCATTTAGGAGTCCTGGTGGCGCAGTAGTTAGAATGCAGAATTGCAGGCAAACTCTGCCCACAGCCTGGAGTTCAATCCTGACAGTATTCAAGGTTGACTCAGCCTTCCATCCTTCCGAGGTCGGTAAAATGAGGACCCAGATTGTTGGGTGCAATAGGCTGACGTTATAAACTGCTCAGAGAGCGCTGTAAAACAATGTGGGGAGATATATAAGCCTCAATGCTTTTGTTACTTTTTGTTATCCCTTACAGATAAGATCAAATGCAAAGATTGCCTGCTAAACATGAGTTTGCTTTTGTAGCCATTCTGGGATAATCAATGTATGTAGTTATTCTCTGGAATAACCTATACATCTAGACATTGATTATTAATTAATTATGTGCCATCAGATTGGTGTTGACTTTTAGTGACCAATAGGTAAGTTTTCTCCATGATGATCTATCCCTAATTTGGTCCTTTTGAGTCTTGCAATGGTCCATTGTAAATGACCCCATCCACCTTGCTGCTGGTCATTTTCTTCTCTTTGCTCCCACCTTTCCCAGGATTATAGCCTTGTCCACAGAGTTAGGCCATCGCATAATGTGTCCAAAGTAGGCTAATTTGAACCATGTCATTTGTGCCTCAAGCAAGAACTTTGGGTTGATTTATTCAATGATTCATTTGTTTGCTTCTTGGCTGTTAACGGTATTCTCAGAAGCCTTCTCCAACACCAAAGTTCATAAACATCAACACTCTTCCTTCTTCAAACTCCAACTTTAACTTGTATGGGGGGGGGAATACCATGGCTTGCATAATTCTGATTATAAATTTTATAAATTTTACATTGATTATAATAATTTTTTTAAAATTTATTTTAGTTACTTCTAGTACAGCAGCCCTGTTTGTGAGTTTTACCCATTCTTCATTTTTGACCTTGTAATTGTAGGTATCTTCACTGCAATATTTATCTTTCAGCTTCTATGAATAGTACTGTAGTATTACAATATATGAAAAAGATTTTAAGCAAAATATTCCCTTCCCCAATAATGAAGTAACTGCCTAAAAACATTATAGAAGAAAAAAATACATATAGTATGACGTAATAAATGATTTGGATACTGATACTATACTAAAAGCATGTCTCTTGCAGGAATGCCAAGTAGATTACTTTCACTTTGATCTAAGGACATTTCCACACTATAGAGATGTCAAAAAAAGTCAAGATAGATTTTCCAAAGCACCTGAAGGCCAGAAAAGAAATAATGGATGGAAACTGAACAAGGAGAGATTCAACTGGGAAATAAGGGGAAATTTTCTGACAGTGAGAGCAATCAACTTTATTTAATGATTCTATTTCACCATTTCTTCTATATTAGTGTAACTCTTGTCCTGCAGCTAGTTGGCCATGGCAAGTTGACTGTGGCAAATTGGCCATGACGAGTTGTCCTAGACCCCCTCTAAAAGAACTACTTTGCAGTTATTGTCATAGCAGTTCTTCTGAAGTTGGAATTTAGCTTCCATAATAAGTTGCATTGGCTTTCCAAGACTACTGGAAGTTTCGAAATATTTTCAATTCATTTGTTGGTAGAACATCTTTACCATATACAATATTCTCTCTTCTGCCAGCTGCATGTAGTGATGGCCATATGGTTTTCTGAATGCCCGTTGAGAAAATGCTTCTGCTCAGGTATGATTTTTAACAGTAGAAACATTGTCTGGAAAGCAAGGAGGTTTTGTGTTGCATTGCCATATGTTTCTCCAACTACATGTTCAAGATCTAGAATTAAGACAGAAACCATAAGCATTTGAGAGAAAACCAACAAGCAATGATGTATCATTTGTTTGTTATTTAAATTGATCAGGTATCTATAAAAGCAGAATTTCAGAGTGCCAAACTATATAGGTGATGAAATCATTATTTCAAATGGGTATATATTATGCTCCTTTATCTTAATTTTAATATTTTTTTAATTGTATATGTCCGTGATGGTGGCAAGCGGAACTATATCTGCCAGCATGAGAGCCATTGCCAAATATCATCTCCAGCACGCATGCATGCGCTGGCCAACTGATTTTTAGTTGGCCACGCCCCCTCCCTTCCCAGGAGACACTACTGTTTTGAGGTAAGTAAATGGCTCGCGCAGAGGCTCTGGGAGGGCGTTTCCGGCCTCCGGAGGGTCTCCGGGGGGTGGGTGGGGAAGGCCAATTTTGCCCTCCCCAGATTCTTGGAAAGTATCTGGAGCCTGGGGAGGGCAAAAAGCCCACCATGCCATCGCGTGCCAAAAATGGGAGGAGAGGGTGGGGTCACATGCACAGGGGGTGTGTGCCCCATTGAATTATGGGTGTGGGCATGCAAGCACTTAAGCCCCCCACACTCCCCCCACTTTTGGCACGCAACTGCAAAAAGGTTAGCCATCACTGGTATATGTTTTGCTAAAATTCATATGATCTTGTGCAAAAATGGTACGTTACAGGGTTTGTGGAAATTTCCCCACCCTAAAATTCACAATGAAATGATGAGAATAGATCTTTGATTTATGCAAGTTTGTGCGTGTTCAGCAAGTTTGGTTGATATCCTCATCCACTATTATTGGGAAATAATGCATAATTCCCACAGTTATTGTATGTTTTTGCTTGAATATGGTTTTGTAGTCTTTAAGCCATTATTTTCCTTGATGAGATCCTAGTCCAGTAAACAAGCAATTTGAAGCTGACCCACAGTCTTCTGGTCTGATATAAACATTTTACCATGCTTTAGATATTCTCTTTTAAAAAAAATTCATTTGGAAGAAGTTGTTTTATCAAAGCAGTTTTGCTTTCTCTCTTTCAACAAGGAATGAAGACCTGGTTCTGCCAGAGGGCCTGGGGAAACCAGAGTGGGATGGAGCCCATTAAATGGCTCGTGCGATTGGCTATCGCTGGGATGGGAGGTGGGGGAGGGGTGATTTTATTACATTAATGTATTTGATTTTTTATTAGTTTTACTGTTTTTAAATGTGGTTTTTATATTCTGTAAGCCACCTTACAGTTGCCATGGGTGAATAGATATAATAAATAAATAAATAAATGGTCACATATCTATATTTGATCCTTTCCCCCCCTCAAATTTTGATTTTATTTATCTTTTGTGAGACTTGCTATATATATAAAAAGGGTGGAAGAGATGAATAGTCAGGCTATATAACAGAATAACCATGTTGTATTCTAAAAATTAAGTCATTATTTTCAGTTTAACCTCTTATTTGTCTTCTCGTGAGATGCTTCCAATTGCCTCAGAATTTTTGGGTCATTTTCATATCTTTTCTCATTAAATTTATGGCATAGGAAAATTCTACAGATACTCCTCAACTTATAACCATTACTGAAGCCAAATTTATGTTGCTATGTGAGACATTTGTTAAGTGAGTTTTGCCCCATTTTACCTTTCTTGCCCCAGTTGTTAAGTGAATCACTGCAGTTGTGAAATTAGTAACACAGTTGTTAAGTGACTCTGGCTTCCCCCTTGAATTTGCTTGTCAGATGGTCACAAAAGTTGAACATGTGACCACAGGATATAAATATGAGTCAGTTGCCAAGCATCTGAATTTTGATCAAGTGAACCTAGGGATGCCGCAACGCAGCGGTGAAATCTTCCCTACCGGTTCAGAAGTGTGCGCTTAGTGTGCACCCGCTTGCGTCCGAACCACCGGCAGCTACCGCTACCTACTTGCCCAAACCGGACCGTGTTTCACCACTGTCACAACGGTCATAAGTATGAAAAATGGTTCTAGGTCATTTTTTTCAGTGCTGTTGTAACTTTGAACGATAACTAAAGATTTAAGCATCTATATTTAACTACCTATATTGTCAGGGTATGTAGCTGATTGTCAACAACTTGATTTATAGAAACAAAAGAGGAATGTATAAAGTCACACTTCAGCAGTCTTTCAAACCATGGTTTAATGATGGCAATATATGATTTATATCATTATAAAAGCAGGAAGGATACCTCAGCATTAAACTTATTTCAGTAATCTAATGGTATCTTGAGTGAAGGAAAGGTAAAACTTGCTGAAATTAAGCTGATTTATAGATTCCACATCTACAGTAAATGTTACCCATCCAATGTGGTAGATAATTAACTTAATTCTCTCCCCAAAATTCAAAAGATGTTCAATATAATTTAATATAGGCTTTAAAACTATTTGTATGATTTATCATTCCTTTTTTAAATAACAAATTGTTAACAGAGGTAAAAAGCCAAAACAAAATCTATTTTTTCTGATTATTTTTTTTGTTTTCAGGAGGTACATAAGTCAGAAACCTGATTTATATACTTCACACTACACTATATTTCTTAATCTATGATCGAACCATATCACAGGACTTAGATAACATAGCAAATAACAAACAAGAGGTTACCCAATACCCCTAAGCTGCACTTGCTAGGATTGGTATTACCTGTGAGCCTCTAGGTTGGATAGCCATTCTGGGACATATGCTGAAGGTGAGACTTTGAAAGAAGCCAGTTCACACATGAAACTGGATGAGTAACCAGATGATAAGTAATGAACAGCCACGTAAATGAAAGATAGATGTGCATGTTTCTCCTGAGAAATGTGTGGAAATGTTGGATGTTTTAAGAGCAAAGATTTGCAGCACCCTAGCTTTTCATGGAAAATATTAGTAGGCATTGCCCTCCTGCTTTCAAGCACATTTTTCTCTATCCTCAAAACCAGAAACCTGTTCTGTCTAGCTATCTACCCTTCTCCAGATGAAAGTGCAAGCAGTCCAAGTATTTTGTGTTGGTGCCAAGTTTTGCACTCCCACAGAATTAAAGCATACCTCTAGCTATCTGTAGGAATAATGCCACTTTTCAAATTAAGAACAGTTTTATTCCACTGTAGGGATGTGGAATATTCAAGTAATGCACTGATGCTCCATTTTGTCATTGCCAAATCTATTTTATATGTAGCTTTATAGATGATAGTGTTTGCAATGAATAATTTTTAAGATCTGGTATCACTTTAATTCAGCTTTTGATCCCATGAAGTTGCATGAAATTAACCATATTTCATTCTCAAGCTGTATAGGCTAAAAAGTTTTAGGATTTTAAATATGCAAATGAAGATGTTTCCGGTGTAATCAGAAATAAACAGTGACATGGTTCATACATAGCTGTAAGAATAACATAGTTTGGTTTGTGGATTAAAAATTCTTTTGTATTGTAGCCTTAAGTTACTTGTGTCCTTTGTTGAAACTGGCTGGAAATGGAGACAGTTTAGAAAATTTCTGCCTGGGTTTTAAGGTTTGGCAATTATTTTGGCCATGCATTCTCTCTAAATAGAAGTTGCCACAGCCCGATTAGTTGATTTCCCTGATTCTCTACTTCTTTATTAAAAGCCAGTTGCTTTCCTTTCCATGTGTCATCTTCAGGAAACAGGGATTTTACTGATAGAACCCACCTCTACCTACTACCCCTTACACCAGGAGTGTCAAACTCAGAACAGCATGTCTTCACATGACTCATTGCAACTTTTTTCCTCTTCACTAAACCGGGGTGGGCATAGCTAGTCACACATCTGGCACATGGGCTGTGAGTTTGACACACCTGCTTTGCATCTTCCCATCCAATGCATTTACCAGCAGAATGGTATGCAAACAACACTATAGTTTGTTTAGCAACTGTTTGAAATTACAATGGATTGAAAAAAGTGACTTGCCACTGTTCCTCACTTATAAGACCAGACTTTCTTGTTACAACTCTCATAGGATCTCCACAGTCTCAAGATCAAAATTGACAACTGGAATCTATTTACAAAAATTGCAGCATTGTGGGATCATTTGATCGCCATTTGCAATCTTTCCAACCTGCTTCCAACAAGCAAAGTCAATGGAGGAAGCTGGACTTGCTTAACGACCACCTGATTCATTTAACAACTGTAGTAATTCACTTACCAGTGGTAAAAAAGATAATGAAATCTGGCACAACACATGTAATAACTGCCTTGATTAGCAACCAACATTCTGATCTCAATTGGGGTCATACGTCAAGGACTAGTGTAGCACAGCACCATCTCAGTTCTTTTTCTTCTCATCACTTGTGCCAAAATGTGAAACTGGCAGAATACTTGTCAGTTTCATCGACTTTAAGACAAAAACAAGGAAGAGCCACTTGTTAGTGATCCATTCATGAAGCAGTTTCTTAAACAGAGAAAGAACTACCGTATTTTTTGGAGTAAAAGTTGCTGTCAGTCATTTTTCAAGGGACAGGAGAGAACAAAAATGTTCTCTATAGGAGAATTGTATTACCATATTTTTCAGAGTATAAGATGCATTTCCCCCCCAAAAGAGGCTGAAAATGTGGGTGCGTCTTATAAACCGAATGTAGCTTTTGGAAGCTTTTTTTCAGCCCAAACGAGGCACGATCTTTGCAGGCCTTTTCCTAACGATGTGCTAACGATCTTCCCGGCTTTGCAGGCTTTTTTCATTGCTTCTCTCAGCTGTGCTTTAGCTTTTCCCCCCAGCCCTAACCAGGAGATAAAATAATGTGCTGAAGCTGACCAGACTAAGGAGGCTAGCCAGAAGAATACCTGGTAGGCAGATATTTTTCCCTATTTTCCTCCCCAAAAACTAAGGTGAGTCTTATACTCCGAAAAATATGGTAGATCTGGGGTAGTGAACACTGGCTGCATCTGCAGATAGAATGAGGTTTAGAAGTACCACTTACTGAAGAAGGAACCCGAGATTTAAAAACAAAATGAGGATTAGGTTTTATTCTAGTGCATTTTTCTTGTCAAGACATCCTGAAAATGGTTATGAATGACAGCAGCAGGAGAGTGACCAGGAGAGGGCATGCAAGCAGCTCTGGGTAATGACCAACAGGAGCACAGACATTGTCACTGTTTCTCAACCTCAGTTTCCGATCAATGTACTTCAATTCCCAGAATTCCCCAGCCCGTCCTAGCTGAGGAATTCTGAGAGTTGACGCCCACATATCTGAAAGTTGCTGAGGTTGAGAAACACTGGTCTAGATTGTGGCAGAGAAATTATGTGGATTGAAATATCGCTTTTGAAGCGATGCAGAAAGTATTATTGCAACTGCCTCCTTGTTGGGATAGATGTGAGTTTAGGATAGTTTCATTGATTCAAGAGCTCTAAAATGTGACTGCTGAAATGTTGCCTACTTGCAATTCTGCAGAATGATCCTAAGAGATGTATGAACCTACCCTTACTCCTTTTAATATTAACTGAACTAGGACATGACTAGTTAAACAAAAATGCTAATTTTAAAACATTGCTAGGTCAATGTTCTTGTATCTGTGAAGGATAGGCTTATTTTTATCCCGAATAACTTAAAATAAATCAATAACCACACTCAGTTTAACATGTGCAGTTTCAACATTTTATTGCTTCAAACAGAATTCAAACAGATTTAGCAGAATGCAACCTCCTGATTGTTTCCCATTCACATATTGTTCCAAACAGTTGTGTCTTTTTTTTAAAAAGTATGACACTTTCAAACACATGTATCCAGCAGAAGATTCTCTGAGCATGTTTAGGCTGTTTGTTTCTAAAACACCCTGGAGGAGGCTTTGTATCTCTGAATGCCTTATCAGAGGTGGCAATTGCCCCATGGTTTCAAAGGGAAAAACAAGCAGTTATACATTAAGTTGAGACCAGGTTGTGGACTTCTGCTAACCTAGCATTTTGAAAGCATGCAAATGTGAGTAGATAAATAGGTACCACTTTGATGGGAAGGTTGAACATCCCTGATGAAGGGGTTAAGATACCAGGCTGAAAACTGAGAGACCATGATTACTAGGCATCATGAGTACTAGCCACCTGGGTGATCTTGAGGCAGTCCCTCTTTCTCAATGCTGGGAAGAAGGCAAGGACAAACCACTTCCAAAAAACCTTGCTAAGAAAACTCCAAGGACTTGCCCAGGCAGTCGCCAGGAATCAACATGGACTGGGAGGACAAAAAAGAAAAGAAAAAAGTGAAATCATCCTTTACAGGTAATCCTCAACGTACAACAGTTCATTTAGTGACAGTTCAAAGTTACAGCAGCAGTGAAAAAAGTGACTTATGAACGTTTTTCACCCTTATGACTATTGCGGCATTCCTCATAGTATCAAAATTCAGATGCTTGGCAACTGGTTCATATTTATGACGGTTGCAGTGTCCTGGGGTCACATGATCAGCTTTTTTGACCTTCTGACAAGCAAAGTCAATGGGGAAGCCAGATTCACTTCACAACCGTGTTACTAACATAACAATTGCAATGGTTCACTTAACGGTGGCAAGAAAGCTTGTAAAATGGGGCAAAACTCACTTAATCAATGTTTCACTCAGCAACATAAATTTGGGACTCAACTGTGGTCGTAAAACGAGGTCTTAGGGCTATCATGCCTGACCTGGGAAAAATCCCAATGCTACAGTAGTAGAGCCGATGTCAGCCAGGAGTTATGCATGACTCTTCCGTGAGGACTTTTTCAGTCAAAGTGCCCTCCTCACCTTCCTTATATGCCCAAATCCCTCGAGTAAACTTGCAAGATTCATTTTTTCTTACCACGTACCACGTATACATCCTGCGTTGTTTCTCTGTGTCGTGTAATATATGTGGGTAGGTGCACATATTGAGTCATGTTTTATGTAGTGTGTATTAGAGGTGGTGACCCTTTGAGAGCTGTAGGCAACGAAACCTCATTGTAATATATGCCGTTTTAGCCTACGTTGAAAGTGACAATAAACTTATTCCAAATTCAAAAGTAGTGGGCAAGGCAGGCAGGTGGGTGCCGCGCCACTTGTCTTGATCAGCCCTTCCGACAGATAATCTTAGACGGCGGTGCGGCATCCAGAGCGGAAGGTCTGATATCCCCCGAGACGAGCAAAAAAGAAAAAAGAAAAAAGGCTGGCAGCGACTGCCACGCTGCCATTCAGGGCTCGAGGCGTCGGCGCCCTCCTCACATCTCCTCAGACTCCGGCTCGCTTGCGGCACGCCCGACAGGAGGCGGCCTTGAGGCGAAGGCCGGGTAGCGGCCGTTGGCGCCTCCAAGCGCCGCCCTCTGCGTCCCTCCCTCCCTCCCTCTCCCTCCGCCTGTTTCC
>JANHFT010002089.1:191646-203301 GCA_032467955.1 Pseudoxenodon macrops
ACCATCTCCTCCCACTTATGACTGTAGGACTGTAACTTGTTGCTTGTATCCTACGACTTTTATTGATATTGTTTCCTAATTGCTTATTTGTACCCTATGACTAACATTATGTGTTGTGCCTTATGATTCTTGACAAATGTACTTTGTCCTTTTATGTACACTGAGAGCACATGCACTAAAGACAAATTCCTTGTGTGTCCAATCACCCTTGGCCAATAAAGAATTCTATTCTATTCTATTAATATTATATAATCTGTATAAAGAATGCATTATTTTTGAGCCTGCTTGTTTTCTTCCAGATGTTTCATTACCCAAACTACGTAACATCATCAAGAAAACAAGGAAGCTCAGAGAGCACCAAGCACCCCTCATGTCAAATCTGAGCTACAAATATTCTTCTTTATTAATAATGTATATATCTTCTGCTATATCTTGCAAAAAGATACCTCATTCTGGTCCTTAGCCTCATCAAGACATTTTCTTGAATTCTTGTCAAAATGTAGTTGTCTCTTTTAGTAAACAAGTACTCTTTTTCATACCATTGATATAATAAAAATTACGATGAAAGTCAAAATTAGTCTATATTTGTCTATATGCCAAAAGCTTGTATTTGTCTATAAACTGCATGACAAAAGTGTTTCTTAAGGTGAACATATAGCTTCTATAAAAATGAGAGACCTAAATTTAGAATCACCATAGGATGAGCAAGCTAGCATATGCAACTAATATAGAAATCGTTTCTGCAGCATTAATACTAGTTGATGTGCTTGCTGTAATGCTTCAGTATGGATACTTCCTCTGGGCACAGACCTGCCAACAAGTATTCTCATTTTTCCTTTCTCCTTAATGTTTAGCTGAAGTTGCAGAGCTGAACTTTAAGTGAAGTTAATTCTTTTGGATCTATTTTACATTGAGAACTGTCCTTCCTTACCACATACATATTGTTATCATCTGTTGGAATAAAGGGAACTTTGGTACCCTTTGTAAATTCCATTAGTCAAAGTAACTAACCGAATATGGATATACCTGTGCAGGCAGAAAATGAAAGGTATCACAAAAACATATTTGGCTGAAGTGTGTTTCTGATTTTCCTGGTATGACCCAGCACAGCAACTTGAATCTGTTGAAGGTCTTTGTAAATGTTTAGTATTTTGTAAGTCAAGCCTATAAGCCTGGTGCTCTGATGTTAGTTGCAATGTGGAAGGATCTTATCTGCTGCAGAATTTTGCTTGTGTGTAATTCATTGTGCCTTCAGTTTTACAGGGTCTCTTTAGAACTCTTTAGAATTAAGTGGGCTTTCTGTAACACTCTATAAGGGCCCGCTTATACTAGGATTCTAAAGCAGATCCGCTTGGCGTTTCATAATTGGTTCACAACATACTACCGTCTTTCCCTGAAATTAAGACAGGGTCTTATTTTCTTTTGACCCCCGAAATAAGCGCTTGGACTTATTTTTGGGGAGGTCTTATTATTTTTGAGGTGCAGTAGGCAGCGAGTGTGGTCACCTCATGGCTGCTGCTGTATTTAGGGGGGCTTATTTTCGTGCGACGGCTTATTTTAGCGCATGTGGTCAAAAGCCTGATTGGGCTTAGTATCCAGGGAGGTCTTATTTTCAGGGAAACGGGAGAGAACAGCAATGTATCACAGTGAACTGACAGAAGAAGGACATTCTTTGCTCTGAGGCCAAATCCACCTGAGTGGGAATATTTAATGCTGGTACTTAAGAGATGAAACCTAGATAGCAGCCCGTTCTCACTGCAAATACATTTTCTAGCAATTGTAATTTTCTGGACAGCTCTCAACTAAGCCTTCTGCTCTTGCTGAGCATGCAACCAATAGTGACTGAACAAATAGTACTATAGAAATAGCTGTGTTTATAGTACTTCCAGTTTTCTAAGAAATAAAGCTATAAAAGGATTTTGCTATATAGTTAAATTGCAGCGTGGAAGTCCTTGTAAAACTGTTGGTCATGTTTTTACATTGGAGTTGCAAGGCATTTTTCATGGAAATGTGGTTGTTTTTTTGAGTTTGTTTGGTTCTCTCTCTTGTCCCTAGAAAAATGACTGACAGCAACTTTTTCAGACATTCTGGCAAATTACATGCAGGGTATAAAACTATTAGGTTTCCTTTTCCAATTAAATCCCGTCAGCGTGGAGGTAAAATAACAACTTGTTGTCCAGTTTTGGAAATGCTTATTTGGGATTTGCTGAGTGCTTTACAGAAGCAGGGCTCTATCTTTGCGGCTTGGTGGCCTGGCTGCAGGGAGAGAGGGGAACCGGGCGTTGTGAGTAGCGGGCTGGCACACACAGCTCAACTCATGCAAGCGGCAGGCTGGCACACATGCGCATGCACACAGAGCTCAACAGCAAGTTGAGCTGCGTGTGTGCTTGCACACCAGTCCGCCTCTCGCACAGCCTGGTTCTGAATAGGCCACAGCCCCCATAATGGGCCACAGCCTGGGGTTGGGGACCTATGCTTTACAGCTTTTCTCTTTCTTTTCATTCTCTCTTCCAATAATCTTGTTGTTCTTCCTCTTTCTTTCCATGTGTTGACATGAATGATAAGCAGAGTTTTCTCCATTCATTAGCAGCTGTCCATCCTTTGGGGGCCAGAAGCTCCTATGTGTTCCACCTGGGAAAGTGCAAGCCACTGCTTGCATGGTTGCCTGGAGGTGGTTGCTTCTTAAAATAGGAGACTAGATCGCTGGAAAAGTACAAGAATACTATACATTTCTTTAACCCCTTTTTGTTCCTTTCAGGAAGAACTGAAAATTCTCCCCAGTCAGGATTATGTATTTTCTATCAAGAAGGTTGAAGCATATACAAGAAAAATAGATTCAGCATTAATAAAATATTATGATATTGTTTTTCTCGTTGAACTTGTAAATGTGGTGAAACTCACTACAATTAGTGAATGAAAATAAAAATGGGATAATAGCTCTTTTGGAATTACATCAGGCACACTTTTCTCACACCCACTCAGTGAGAAAACTAGAACAAAATATTTAATTCTGGATGTTTGGGTCTTAGAAACAATTACAACCTTGTTTCAAAAGACAGAAAAGTTTGGTAACAGGGAGGAGAATGCATTCATTATTTTACATCAGATGGAAAAGATAAATAGAGCTAGTCCTTGATTTACGGCAGTTTGTTTAGTGACTGAAGTTACAACGGCACTGAAAAAAGTGACTTATGATTGTTTTTCACACTTATGACTGTTGAAGCATCCCCATGGTCATGTGATTTACATTTGGATCCTGGACAACTGGTTCATATTTATGGAGGTTGCCGTGTCCTGAGGTCATGTGATCCCCTTTTGCAACCTTCTGACAAGGTTCAGTGGGGGAACCAGATTCACTTAACAACCGTGTTAATAACTGCAGTGATTCACTTAACAAATGTGGCAAGAACATAAAAAGGAGCATAACTCACTTAATAAATTTCTCACTTAGCAACATATATTTTAGGTTCAGTTGTGGTCGTAAGTTGAGGACTACCTGTATATTGAAATATTTATATTTGTATAATTTTCTATGACTGTGAAGGGAAGGATATAATAGGTTTGAATAAAGGTGGCCTGATTTTGTGGAGTGGAATTGGTAAATGCAGGAAAGTAAAGGTGTGGCATTAATTATGAAAAAAAGTGTACAATTCATCATAGACAGTATGAATTGGTGTCAATTAGGTCAAGGGTTTTCAAACTATTTCCGGCTGCAGAGCCTGTTTATTATTATTTTCTTGGAACCCCTAATTAAGAGAAATGGGGTACTAAGTGTCAGCTAACATGTTCTATTCCTTCTGTTGTATATTTAAAGAAATGGCTATGGATGCCTGCAACATTAAGGCAGGCGTAGATGGCTGAGTGTATTTCATGCTGCTTCTATTTCTCTTTCCATTAGTCTCTTTTAGATCGTTCTTTCCCCTTAGTGAAGCTAAGTGAGATTTAGCTAGTGAAACTCCTTCAAGTCTTCAAATCACCCTAGGTTACACAAAACCCAGTTCAAACAACTCCTGTGGCTATGAATGCATACGAAAATAGAAAGACATTGGTTGGTGAGAGGTACATGTTGTGTTCCAGTGATATGGAGATTTGTTTGGAGAAAAATTGTGTAACATTCGTAATGAATGAGATTCAGAAAAGAAGAAAAAAAAACCTGTTAGATAATGAAATGAGTGGCAGGAATGAGATGAAATGTACAGAAAATAATGAGACATCCAGGGTCCCAAGAATAAATGCAATAGTAACTGTTTTTTTAAATATCTGCTTAGAAGAAAATATGCTTCACGTATATAGTGTTTACAAGTGGGAAAGGAATGAACAAAAATCATGCTGATTTTATTGTTTACAGTGAAAGACTGAGATAATCAATAAAGGATATGAAAGGTTCTTAATCCAGGAGAGGGCATTATCTCATAATATCAAGATTGGATCAGAGGTGGGTTCCTACCAGTTTTAACCGGTTCTTTAGAACTGTTAGTAACTCGGCAATGGCGTCATGGAGCCAGTTCCATCGGTGTCTCCGTGGGCACCGCCATCTTGGATTTTGCTTCTGCGCATGTGCAGAAGCTAATTTTTGATTGCTGCATGAGGCGCAACCCTCAGCAAAACAGCAGCAAAAAGATCCACAACCCACCCATGGATTGGATCTAGGGAAAAATGACACAGAGGAAAAAGAAGTGAAAAAAAACTAGAGTAGAACGACTGCAGGAAGAAAGCAGAGGAATCCTATATAGAACAGAATAATATAGAATAATTTCCCAGAAGAATAAATGGAAAGTGAATGTACAGGGGGAAAAAATGTGGCAGCTGCTTCAGAGACCGTAAAAGAGAATTTCGTTAGAAAATGCCTCAGAAGTATGCCTAATGAAAAGTGAAAAAAGATGCTTGATGGAATGATGAAGTGAAACAGGCTGAGAATGAAAAAAAAAAAAAAGATGTATGAGAATTATTGTTGCAACGAATGAGGGGAGATCTTGTGTGATTTATATAGAAAAAATGATAGTTGCAAAGGATGTATGGTAGTCAAAGAGAGCAAGGAGCTATTAAGATTAAAAGAAAGAGAGAAAATGCACTGTGATTTTGATGTAATTTTTTTTAAGCGATACAGTCGAATGCAGCAGAAAGAGGGCAGCTAAGAAATGGGAGTGGATAGGGATCGGGAGTGCCTAGGTGGTGGACTTAATATCAGAGCGTTTAGGTTAGTCTTAGTCATGCAGAAGGAATGAATGAATGAAGCCTGAATCACAAATCAAATATCTGAAGGAAAAAAGAATGAGCGAGAAGAAGGGAGAACCAAGGAAGTCATGGTTGGATGGAGATAATGAGATTCTCAGAAAAAGGGTGGTGAGAAGTTTAAAGAGTAAAGGCAGTGTATGAAGTGGTGCACAGACAGGGCAGAAGCAAGGATGAAAGGTATGGAGAGGAATAATGAATGGCGAACCAGATTTAGCTGCATTTCCTTTTTTGTGTCTTATGGCATATTTCCTTTGGCTTATTATATTCTATTTTCTGGGCAAACGCGGTTGAAGAATGATGCCATGCTTTAAGAAATACACTCATTACCAGGCCAGGTAATGAGTGTATTTCTTAAAGCATGGCATCATGCATCAAGCAGCTGGATTTATTAATTTTTTTACGCTCATGCAGAAGTCCAAAAGATGTCGAGGTGTTTTAATAGAAATCGTGTAAACAGTGCGGTTGAGTTTATTTTACACATTGTCTTTTATTTTAATAGGGAATATTTAACTGCAATCTTTAAACAGTTAACTATAGGTTATAGTTTTTGTAATGTTTCACTTGACTTTTCAATGGCTTGCATAATATTACATAGTACAGTTACTATGATATTTGAATTTAATTGCCGAAAGCCAAATTGAAGATAAGCTGGAGACAAAGATTTCCCCCTCCCAAGAGCTGTACAGTTCGGTGTTCCCACCATGTAAGATGGGAGTTAGGTATTTAAACACTTACAACAAAATAGGCCCTATTATTCTTTTGTTCCTATTCCTTTATGCATACCCAAGGTGTTCAAGTTTCTGGAGAGGGCTGAATAAGTATGAGTCATCCTCTCCAATTTTCTTTCAGAAATATATGCCAGTAAAAGAAGTAAGAGTAAATATATCTAGCTGCTGGAAATCAAGCAGGTAGAGTATCGACCAAGAGAAAATAATGCAAAGTGAAAAATTCTGCAATTTATCTTAAATAAGGGATGTCACAGAAAGGATGGAACCTCTTCTCTGCATCTTCTAGGTAAAGGTTCCCCTCGCACATGTGTGTTAGTTGTTCCTGACTCTAGGGGGCGGTGTTCATCTCCATTTCAAAGCCGAAGAGCCAGTACTTTCCAAAGACGTCTTTGTGGTCATGTGGCCAGCATGACTAAACGCCGAAGGCACATGGAACGTTGTTACCTTCCCACCAAAGGTGGTCCCTATTTTTCTACTTGCATTTTTACATGCTTTCGAACTGCTAGGTTGGCAGAAGCTGGGACAAGTAATGGGAGCTCACTCCGTTACGCGACTCTAGGGATTTGAACCGCTGAAATGCCGACATTTCTGATCGACAAGCTCAGCGTCTTAGCCACTGAGCCACCGTATCCTACTGCATCTTCTAGATGGGTTCTAAAAGTAACTGAAGCATTAGGATAAAAAAACCAGTGCCAAATGTTATGGAAATTAATAGAGAAAATCCATCTTTTAAATTCTGCTCTTAACCTGGGCAACTTTAAGATGTATGAATTTCAACTCTCAATGTATTTTCTAGAGGGCTGGGGAATTTTTGGGAATTGAAGTCCACGCATCTTAAAAATTGCTCAGATTGAAAAAAACACTGGTTTAACGGATTTACGCGTTGACTCTTTTTGTGTGTCCTGCTCTCATTTAGTCAGGTATCTATGTATATTTATGTGTAAGCACTGGGAAAACATAGGCTGGTTTGCACATGCTCTGAGTCACATGACAGGAAGGAGGCAGGGTGGGGGGCTTAAAATGGAGGGTTGGTCAGTAGCGTTCCAAATTACTGCTCAAGCAGGAGACCTTGCACCATTTCAGACAAGTGACTATCCAGTCTTTTCTTAAAAACCTCCAGTGATGAAGCACCCACAGCTTCTGACGGCAAACTCTACCAGTTAAATGTTCTCACTGTTAGGCAGTTTCTTCTTAATTCCAGGTTGCTTCTGTCCGTGATTAGTTTCTATCCATTGTTTCTTGTCTTGCCTTTTATGTACTTCAATGGAAAAAGCTTCATGGCATTCACGGCTTTAATTTGTGAGACAGGAAACAGTGCAAAATTTATTAAACAAACAAGAGGCTTTGCAGAATTTAGCCAGAATCAGTGTTGTTTTTCTTTCGAACTTTTGTCAGCATCTATAGTTTAAAGTAATAATAATAATTTATAAAATCTATCTGACCCCCTCCCCCAACACCTAACACCTCCAAACAATTTTAAAGTAATTAAAGCTTAATTAAAATTATGGGAGTAATTTTATATTTTTCCAAACAACCAACTGGGCAGTTTTAAAGTAATTCTAAAGTAATTAAAATTATGGAAGTAATTTTTAAAATTGAATTCTAGCCCAAGTTAATACTTACACAACTATTTGTTGCATGTCTCATGCTGAAATTAAGTTCTGCATAACTGGATATAATTGCCTACTCCTTTATCCTAGATTAACAGCACAGAAAATGTAGCTGACTGTGACATTGCCCTGGTTTATATAACAAATGAGTATCTTGGTGAACTCATCAGTAAAATATCCTATCATTTAATTAGGAAACACATGAATATGGTGTTTTAAGAACAAAGCCCTATCACTTCGCTTGGGATTACGTTTGACTGCCGGAGTGAGGCATGTACATGCAAATAAAGAGAGAAAGGGATGAAAATCATAGGGTGGTTCATTGGTTTGGGAAATACTACAGACAAAATAGAGATTAAAAAAAAAAATCATATTGGATGATTTGGAATCCAGACAAAGATCTTGTGACATCGTGTAACCTCGTAGCTGATTGTTTGTGAGTTATTTTTATATCAGCAATTCTCCAGAAGAGCATTGCACATATGTAGTTCAAGTCTAAAAGAAGGAGTTGAGGAATGCATGCACAGATGTTTTAACACAGCGTTTCTCAAACCTTGGCAACTTTAAAATGTGTAGATTTCAACTCCCAGGATTCCCCAACCAGCCATATATCCCTGGAAATACATTTTTCTTTCTCTGCCCTTTCATCCAGCCATTATGGGTGAAACCTATATCTGGATATATATGTAAAATATGTGCATTTTGTAGCTTTCGTTTAACACATTTAAAATATATATATGTGGGTAGTTATGGCAATAATCTCTTCTGTTTCATTTAATTGTTTTTAAAAATGATAGTAATGTGTCGTTTTTCTGAGGTCATCCACTACATTATGGAAAAACAGCCTGTTGCTCATTAATAACTGTTAGAGGAAGGTCTCAGAAAACGATCCTGATTCTGAATTTCAGTCAAAATCTTGCTAATAAATAAACAATGAGTAAATATATACTTAAAATAGGACACTTATATCCTATTGTAAACTTGCTTTCCCAAACATTTCAACAGAAGTTGTGTTTGTATCAGCATGATTTTCTGAGCCAGAGAAAAATATTAGTCTTTGTTTTGACATTTATAAAACTATTCTTTTGGATATAGCAAGTTTTGAAATTTGCCCTTTTTTGATTGCCAAATTATTCCTGTACCATAGCAACCCTTTTTATAAAATCAACTTTGGAATAAAGGAGGATTTTTCAAATCTTAGTTTCTAATGGAGAAAGTCAGAAGCCTCTCCCCTCTTGAACCAGGCATTCCAGATTTTTTTTAAAAAATGAACAGGTTCTACATCCTGTAAGAATTTAAAACCCCTTGGTTTAAAGTGTTACAGCAAAGAATAAAATCTATGCATTTTAAGACTTTAATACCGTTTCCTCTATTCTGCTTTTGGCTTTCTTGAATTACATTTCAGGGTTCTCAAGTGATTACCCGAACCAAACACTTTTACAAAACTTTATGTTATCCTCTTTTTGCTTGTTACTTTAGCTGGCAGAGAATTTAATCAGCATGACGTAAAACAAACTGGAAAGGAAAAATTAACTGTTCCAGGACTTCACCTTAACATCTACAAATCAGAAAAAAAATTATGCTTCTCTATCTAGTAGCTGATAATTTCAAGACCTTATATGTTATGCTGAAGAGATCACAGAATGAGAAAAAAAATATCCTTTAAGCAAAATGCAAACGTAATAAATAGATATCAAGATGCATAGTTTATTTAAAAGGTCTGCTTTATTTTTACAACCAGAAAACTGGCTTCTTAAGGCTAGTTTTATGTAATGAGACAAGTTACATTTATATTGCTCTTTATTTTCTATTTATGTCCATACTCACAGTTAGAAAAAAGTCTGCTGGAAATTTGGAGAGGTTGGGTTTTCATCTGCGTAATTTGGGTTTATATTGCCACATATATTATATCTTTTACTTGTAGTTTGAAGAGCATAAAATGCTGTGAAAGAGATAGACTCAAGGTCAGTTTAGAAAAAGAAAGTGAAAATAAAACATTCAAGATTATAATGCTAATCTTAAAACAATGATGTGCTAGAAAACTATGTATACCTCTGGTTCATGAATATCAGAAAAAAATTATATAGACAATTAACATAAAGAATCAGGGAATTGAAGCAGTTTTTCCATGTGGAAATGCCATAACTCTTCAAGGATATACACATATTTTTTATTAATTGAGTAAAGATAATAAACTTTTCTCCACATTTCATATTAGTTGTACTAAGCATCATCCATAAAGCTAATTGTCAGGAGAATCAAGACAGGTAAAAAGAATGTATTAATTCATACAGCACATTATTGAATCGTAATGAATGGTACTTTTTACCATTGTCTGTTTCTTAATACAAATTGACATGTAAATTTGTTTTCCACAGTTTGCAATTTTATGTCTCATGAGAAGTGCCTGAAGTATGTGAAGATACCTTGCTCATCTATTGCTCCAAGTCTTGTAAGGGTAAGTTGCTCATGCATCGGGAAATGCTAAATATCCATTGGGGCAGAACTGGATGGCTGGTGCATGAGAGATTCAGGGCTATCATCAGCCACAGAAGCTGACTGGATGACTTTGAGTCAGTCACTTTCTCCAGCGCAACTATTTTCATAGGGTTGCTATTGTGGAAATAGGGGGTGGAGGTGCTGTGTTTCCTGGGCTCCCACAAATATGCCCTGCATAGCTAATAAACATATCTGAGAAAAGACACATTTTATTTAAGGTTTTCCTGATAAATGCTGTATAATGCTCCATGTTATATTTTGCCCTTTGACTTTTGATATCTGCACAGTCGTATTATCCAATCCATCTCATATCATTTCTTACGAAAAACCTTTTCTTTTCACTTCTCTTTGGCTGTCATGTTAACAAAAATAATAATAAATGTTCCTTTGATCATCACATGTTTATGCAGCATACAACCACTATATTATATTTGCCCCTCTCTAATTGGATCATTTGGATCGTTTATGTTCTATGAGACCCAACAAACCATGGCTGAAAATCTTGGCTTAGCATTACACACAAAAATTGGCAACATGCTATGTTAATGTATATAATCAGTGTTATATAAGGGGGAATAAACAGTTATATAAACAAACAAACAAACAAACAAACAAACAAACAAACAGTATCCTGCAAAAGTATATCCATTTAAGGTTATTATTTTCAATATTTTCTATGCCTGGAAATATTCCTTCTATTTTTAATGTAAATACATTGTTACCTGTAGTTTTATTTACTAGAACGCTAATTAATGTTAATAGAAAGTTTATTTTCCGATATATAAATGTAATCAAAATATCCTCATTTATCCAGAATTATAATCATAATTTTGGTAATTCTGGGATTTTAGAAGTACCATACCTGCAAGTCATTGTAGGCCACCATGATTAAAATGAAAATGGAGAGAAACATTTTGGTATATATGTATAGTTTGGCCAAGTACTGGTCTAGTACCTAAGCCAAAATTGGCATGTTTTCTTTTTGTATAGCATAATATATGAAATAATGTTTTATGTATTAGTGTTGTGTAAGAACAGGGCACACTGTTAAAAATAGTGCCTTTAAAAAATACTGATTTATTGTTGCGGGGAATTCATCCCTGACATGAGGTAAATTAATATGAAATTGACATACCCATATAATACTAGTATACAAGCCAATCATTCAATTTATGTAATTGCTATTTATTAGACTACTCTTTATGGGGATTTTTGTTGAATAGTTATTGGTGGTAGCACTGGTAGCCATTCCATTGTTGTTACAACCAAGTTAAGAATGGGTTGGAAATCCCAACTTACTTTCCTGTCTAGTGGTAAAGGTTAAAGAAAATCTTTAGATGATAAAATGGTATCACTAGAATGAATACAGGTGGTCTTTTCATTTTGATTATCATGTTACTTATAAACTATATTTTTCTTTGCGGATGCAGTATCCTCCCACCCCCTACCATCTCCCAATAACTGATAAAATAGACCATAACCTACTTCAGTGGTGAAAAAAGTAAGGTTCTACATTTAGGCAAGAAAAACAAAATGCACAGGTACAGTATATGTGGTACCTCGCTCAATAGTAGTAACTGTGA
>JANHFT010002090.1:10191-27009 GCA_032467955.1 Pseudoxenodon macrops
GGGCAGTTTGAGCTTCCTGAGTTGGCGCAGAAAGAACATTCTTTGTTGTGCTTTTTTTATGACATTTTTGATGTTAGCTGTCCATTTTAGGTTAGTAGCCAGTATGGACTGCAATTAAACTGGCTTTACAAAGAAAGTTTGTGGCTGATTATTTTCCAAAGTAGCTACCTTTAATGTAAGACAATGCTGTGAAAATGGTTATAGTTAAATTGTTATGGAAAAAAACAGAGGTGTTTGCCTCTTTACTCAAATAGAACTTCACTTTTGAGATATTAATGAAATTTTTGCTCATATGCAATAATATGTATAGATACACTATTTAACATATATAAAATTTAAATAGGAAGGAGATGGTAAAAAAACAACATTGGACTAATCTATACCTATTTTATCTAAAAGAGACTTGGAAATAAATTCTTTAGTGACTTTAGAATAAATTGTTTGATTTCTACAGCAAACTAAGAACTTGTGAAGGATAACTATCACCAATTTTTGCCTCCAGAGTCTTTCCCCACTAATTGTGATTATAGCTGCCTGTTTTCTGCTGTAGTTACTGAGTTGGGCAAGTGAGGAAATGAAGGAAGATACGGTAAGTTCTAAATAATGCATCACAAATAGTTGAAAGGTTCAAAACCCAGATGTTGAATTTCTATGTAATGGGGAAAAATGGTGATTGGTTTGAGTCAAACAGCTGGAAGTTACTATGCATTTCTTCATGATGTATAACAAAACAAGTATTTTTACTAATGGGAGAAGAGTCCCATGTGAGATCCCAATAATTCAAAAGGAAAATGAATTCCATATTCACTTTGCTGCATTTCCAGTAGTGTTAAAAATCAACACAATTCCTCAAAATACAAAATGTGATGAGAAAGTTTAAAGAAATAAAGAAAGAGGAAGGAAGGAAGGAAAAATTCATAACCATTTACTATGTATTACTTCCTTGTAGTGACAATGATAGTATATCTTGCAGAAATGAAGGCAGAGGTTTAGTTCAAATCAAAAAATCTGTCGAAGAAGAAAAGCATGTACTGGGTGATTATATAAAAGACAGCCAAGAACAAGCACTGATGCAAGTTAAAAATCAGAACATACTGAATATGTAGGAATCAAAGCATGAATGTTGAAATAATGTAATAAAAACATGAGTAGAATGTTGTCAGGAAAAACGATTACAAAGTCAATTTCTACAAAGGATTGGGGGGAAAGTAGATAAAGATAAAACCTGACAATGACTTAAAATTGGAACATTAAAAAAAGAAACTGAAGGCTTGATTTCACCTGCTCAAGAGCAAGCTATTCAAACTAATACAACTGAGGAACAGAAGAAATAGTAGATCATACTATACTCAGTACATATACTCAGCTCATACAAGAAGATTGCACAAATTGATTAAAAACAATAACATATTAACACAATTGCCACAATGTTTCACTGGGATAGCTGTAAAAATGTGCCAGTAATGAACATTTGGTGGGGACATCAAAATGAACAAGTTAAATTTAAAAAAATAGAAAGACATGAAAATAAAAGTAGAATAAATGTGAGAAAAGAAAGCAAAGGCAGTACCAATAATAATAGGGCACAATCCCCAAACAAGTGAAACATCACTTGAACACAATCAGCAATCAAAATCACCATCATTCAATTGCAAAATACATCTTTACTTGGAACAGCTTACATCCTACAATGATACCTTTAACACTATTAATCAATGACATTTGCCTATCCCAGATCATTGCAGAAGAACGTCGTGGATCAAAATGCCAAATTCAATCTAAACATCTGGCTGACCATAACAGAAGTAGAGATACAGATACAATTAGAGATAGAAAACTGAAAAATGGTCCTGGTATAAAACCAACATGGAAATGCTGTTAATGAAATAACTCCTGTACAAAATAGTTGATATTCTTCCAGCTGTTGTCTCCTAATAATTCATCGTATTCCAATGTTTGTCTGGATAGACAGTCGTACATTTCAGACCACTCATTGATTGGTAAATTTTCTGTTTTACATTTTTCTCCCTGGCAATATTTTTTGTGGAGGAGGGACATTCTCATCACTTCTAGACCATCATTAATCTCAGATGCAGATGATGTTATATGATGCTTTTGACTATGCTAGTCTCATGTGGTGTGCTATTCCATCAAAATAGCTTTTGAAGGGCTCTATTTGGAATACTAATAAAGAAAAAGAACCTCTCCTCTTAACTTTTTAACATTTCTGAAAGCTCTGCACATTTTAATCAACAGTAATATATGTTGTGTGAATTATAAGAGTCATTAAAAATCTTTCCAGCATACAACATAATAATGGGATAGCCATGGGAAAATAAATTAGTTATTTCTATAATTACAGTTATGTTTCCAAGACTGGATCTATCATATTTTACATGGAAAGTCAGATTTTTGTGAGCTGCTTCATATTTGATGTCCTGCACTATTTTTTTACAGTTAGGATATGCAGTTTCTTTGATGGATGTAAATCTTTGTCTTTGTTTTAGACACATTTCCCTTGTTTTCCTATGGCTGATTATAATGCAAACATTTGTACATTTAGATTGTCCCAGTAAGACATTGATTTTTTTTCTCCAGCTCTTCATCTCATCACCCTTGTTCTCTATTAAAATGTGGTACTTAACTGATGATTATAATAATGCTTACTGAGCACTCTCCAGTATCCACAGCAGATTTTGACCTTAGAACAAGGTTATATAGCTGTTGGGTAAGAAAAGTTAAAACAGAAAGCAAAAGACAAGTAAGAATAATAATAATAGCAATAGCACTTAGACTTATATACTGCTTCACAGTGCTTTACAACCCTTGCTAAGTGATTTACAGTCTATTGCCCCCGACAATCTGGTCCTCATTTTACCAACCTTGGAAGGATGGAAGGCTGAGTCAACCTTGAGATTCGAACTGCCAAATTGCAGGCAGCCAGCAGTCAGCAGAAGTAGCCTACAGCACTGCATTCGAACCACTGCGCTACCGCAGCTTTTCCTTGAAAAGGAAAAAAAGGAAAAAATAATGATATCAATTGGAAGTAGAAAATGGTTAATTCCACAAATTAGATCAAGTACAGTTGTTTATTACTAAGAAAACTGAAGCATGCTATTTTGGACATGTAAAGGAGCTCTCACTAACTAGAACACTTTGAATGGAATAGTTTGAAGCAACATTAAATTCAAATTATGCCATTCCTTTTGTTCTTTTGAAATGCAGTAAACGTTCCCTGATTTACCTTCCAGATGATAAAGCACTGATTATTTTGTTGAAATAATTAATTTATCTCCTAGTGATCTTTATTTTTGCTTTAATTCTAACATCCTGTAAATCTTCCTTCATTTAATCCTTCATAAGTAATAGTTGTACAGAATTATTTTAACAGTCTTCATTTATTAATAATGTTATAGTTTTATGTTGCCAGCATTATTTAGTATTTCAACAGTGTTTAAGTATTTAGTCTTAACTCAATTATCTGGGGAAAATATTACTGAACACCAGGATGTACATCTGAATAAATATGCAAAGGTTTATCTTGTGAACATTTTTTTGCATATGAAAACAAATTAATAAAGATGAAGTTGATTATAAAATAAGGAAATTGTATAAAGGAAGTATCTGAAAATTTCTGTAGTTTAGTCTTTTCCAGCCATATAGCTGGGGATGACATCTATCTACTTCAGCATGACCCAATCCTGTTCTTTCCTTCCATAATTAGGAGGCGAGAAAAATAGCCCTTCAGTTCCCAAACTGTGGGCTTCAAGATTTCCCTCATCTAGAGGGATAATTTTAGTACTGCAAGTAATCAGCAAACTTTTAACCATCACCAGGGATTCAACCAATGGTTAAAATGTATGCAAAACTGCAAGCATTAACAAAATTAGACCAGGGGTGTCAAACTCACATTGTCATGGCAGTGTCACATGACATATCAAGATTTCCCCCCCTTCGCTAAACCAAGGGTAGGTGTGGTCAGCATGTGATGCATCCCGCCCATGAGCCAGGAGTTTGACAGCCCTGGTCTAGACACAGGTCCTCTGTTTAAAAAAGAGGAACTGATTACTTTGGATTACTTTGTCCTTTCCACTCCTGCTTGTCCAGAGAGATGATGTACTCCTTCCAGTATGTTGGATGACAGTTCTGTTTATCCTTTGAGAAGGAAGCTAGAAGACAATGCCTACTATGTTGGGCAAAGTGACATAAATTGCATTGGAGAACACAGTTGTAGGTCTTGTAATCTGTTAAAATGTTTTGTCTACCCTTCTCTTTAATGTTCCTTCTATCTAGCCCACTACCTGGTGGAGGTTCAGTAGATGACTTTGTAGGAATCATCTTTTCTATAACCCTAACCAATTCAGGATATGTTCTTAAAAATGAAATTGTTGTGGACTTATAATTGTTTGAATTATTGCCTTGCTAGGTATTTTAATTTGACCCTGTTGCCTTGTTGCATTATTGTTTTAACTTTTTTTTTGCTTATTGCTTTGTAAAGAAAACAATAATTTCCCTCTAAAGATCAGCTTGACTACTGTAATCATCATCAGATACCATCCAGTTGTGTTGTCTCCAGCAGGCTTTCTCCTAGCATCAGTAAGAAGTGGTCCTCTCTTCAATGGGATGTACTCTCTGGGATGTCATTATCCCACAAAACAATATGTTTGCTATGATTTAGGCATGGGTTTAATTACCTCAATATTTGAGAATATATGTTGGTGCTATTGTGTTGTGTTACAGGACATAGTACAATCTTGGTAAGATTGGTTTATCTTAATTGGTTTTATGTTGTATTTCTTCTATTTTAATTATGTGACTTCATACTATGCACCATCTTATAATGACGCATATGTCAGACATTCCACAGACATAATAAATACAGAAAAATAATTTGACCTATTTTTTTTTTAAAAGCACAATTCATTTTAGTTTAGTTTATGGAAATTTGGAATCAGGTTAATTATTAGTACATTATCACTGCTGCTATTACTATGTACCTCAGGAATAAGTAAGTACTTAATTTTAATCAATGTATGAACACATACCTATGATTGGACAAACACATTCAGAAATGTTTTATTTTTTACTTCTGAATATGTTCGTACCAAGTAGCTGAATATATACCAATCACATTTGCTTGGAAACGTGAAGTTCTGTTGAGAAAATAAGAAAATGTCAAATTTTAATTATGAATCTGACAACATTTATAGTTATTGAATCAATGAGATTATTTATACTCCTGCAATTAAGCAAATGCCCAAATAGCTTTAGAAGGCACTTCACAGATGGTGATATTAAACTCGGTAACTTCTTTATAACACAGAGATATTAGGTGTCACTTCTCACTTCAATCAAGGTCAATTAATTCATTTGCTCTCTAATCTGAATGTGACATGATCTAGCTGCCATTGAAGTTAATGTTCCTTGATTAATAACAGCTGAAAAGACTTTTCTATTTCTTCTGGAAAGACCCTTCACTTTATGACATTAAGAAGCCATGAAATATACAATGCTCATTGTTGAAACCTAACATTCAGAGCATTCACAATGCTAGGATGCTGTTCAAATCTAGCTTCCATCATGTCTAATCATTGACTGTGTTATCTGAAGCTGATAAAAGTTGCATCCCATGATCCTTCTCATAATATTCTATAGAGTATATCTTGGTAGAAGATTTGATGGTAATTCTGGGAATAAAGAGGAAGAAAAAGAATAGAATAGAATAGAATAGAATAGAATAGAATAGAATAGAATAGAATAGAGTTCTTTATTGGCCAAGTGTGATTGGACACACAACAATTTCTCTTTGGTGCATATACTCTCAGTATACTCTCAAAAAAAGAAAGTATTGAGAATATTAGCAGAATTTTGAATGCAGTTTTACCCAGAGCTCCTTGGACAAAGAGGGAGATGTATGTAATAAATATATATGGATATTCTCATATGTGATAAATACATAAAATATAACTAAGGAGCTGGGATGGCTTAAAGATTTACACACTAAGTGTGCCATATGGTTTCATGGATTGTAGTTCAACATAATAGATGGAGTATTATGCTGAGCAAAGGACATGTTATTTTTGGAGTAATTGCAAACAGTGCATTCAAAGGGGAATTACATGCAAGAGATGGGTCGGTATAATTAGCCAATAACAGTAGTAATCATCAGTGTTTTCACTACTTGTTTTCGTTTTCCCTCTGACCTTGCCATCTCCTTTCTTCCCTCAAATCATAACTTTCATTGACACTGAGTCTGCTTTATAAAATAGATCATAACCCAAAAGACTACTGGATTGATTGATTAATTAATTAATTGGTTTTTTTAGATGTCCTAAGATTCTTTGGTATTTTATATAGTTACATGTTTATATCTGAAAGAACGGCAGGTAAAAACATGAATAAAGAAGCAAAAGATGGCACAGTGCTTACATTTAGGAGAATATCATCTAAAATAACTCCGTTTTTAACATTTTCCTGAAAACTCACAGGATGAGGGCCAGTTTGATTTCCATTGGGAAATCCATTCCAAAGCATGAGCCTCACCAAACTCATTTGGTGACTTTCAGCTTCAGCCTGCTTCAGTTCATAGAAGTGTGGGACTATAATTATGTTTATTTCTCTAGAAGATTGAGCCATTGGGCCATTTTAGTTAGAACAGTCTTACTGGCATCTATAAGCCATAAAGGGCATGTATAGGTTAACACCAGCACCTTAAATTGTAATCATAATCCAATTGACAACCAAAGCAGGACCTGCAAAATTTGTTTTCTGCTTCGAGTTTGAAGGGTTGCTGAATTAATGCTCAATGTAAAGTGCATTGCAACAGTCTAATATTCATGGAGAGGGAATGGATATGAGTTGTTATAGTGAGATCCTTGGATACCAGGTAAGGCAGAAATTGGCACACCAGCTAAAGTTGGGGAAAGGTATCTCTAATTATTGCTTCCATTTGTTATTTGGGCAGGAATCCTGAGCCCACAAAAATCCTTTATGATGATCCACAATAATCCTTTATAATTATAAACTTTATAATGCCTTGGTAAGGCCACACTTGGAATACTGCATCCAGTTTTGGTTGCCACAATGTAAAAAAGATGTTGAGACTCTAGAAAGAGTGCAGAGAAGAGCAACAAAGATGATTAGGGGACTGAGGCTAAAACAAATGAAGCACGGTTGCAGGAACTGGGTATGTCTAGTCTTATGAAAAGAAGGACTAGGGATGACATGATAGCAGTGTTCCAATATATCAGAGGCTGCCACAAAAAAGAGGGAGTCAAACTATTCTCCAAAGCACTTGAGCACCTGGGTAAGACAAGAAGCAGTAGGTGGAAACTAATCAAGGAAAGAAGCAACTTAGAACTAAGGAAAAAATTTCCTGACAGTTAGAACAATTAATCAGTGGAACAACTTGCTTCCAGATGTTCTTGGATAACCATTTGCTGAAGTGGTGCAGGGTTTTCCTGCCTAAGCAGGGGTTGGACTAGGAGACCACCAAGATCCCTTCCAACTCTCTTATTTTATTCTATTCTATCCTCAAATCACAGACTTACTAAGTAGTGGTTGTTTATCTAGAGATAACACCAGTCTTGATAGAGAACTCCACTGTATAAACAGAAACTTCTGTGAACTTCTTATTGTTTCCCATCCAGAATCTTACAACCTCCAGGCATAGGACTGAACTTTGACAGCAACTCCCCTGCAACCTGGAATGGCAATTTAAAGTTAGGTTTGCTCTAACACACTGATAATGCTACTGTATACCCAAACTGTCTGATGATATCTCCCAGAGGTTTCATAAAAAGAATCAGAGATCCAGGGAGAGAGAAATGATCTCAGAGACACCTTGCAAGAAAGGAACCATCAGATGAAGCTTTTCCACTTATCATAGATAGAAACTGCAAAATAGTACCTTCAATCCTTATAGGTGATTTAGTGAGATACCATGGTCAATAGTATCAAAGGCTGCCAAGAAATTTAACAGGACCAGGAGAGGTACACTACCTTCATCCAGGTCCCAATACATATCATCCAACTACCCATGCTCATAGTCATCCCATTACTGTTTCCCATACTTCTGAGTCTTGACTGAAAAAAGGTTCAAATACACTGCTTCTTTTAGGGTGCTGAGAAGTTGGTCCACCACCACTGCCTTGATAACTTCCTTCCAAAAAGTAAGGTTGGAGCCTATACAAGAGTTATCCAAAATGGCTGGATCCAGGATCAGCTTGATCAGAAGGGAGTGCACCACAGCCAAGATTGCTGATAGTTCCCACACAGAAGCCAAAATTTTTAGTTTTCCAGATCTCAATGTTTATTTTTCACATGTCTGGCAGTAGGCTAAAACTTATAGTTTCTATCTAGTCTTTCTGTCATCTTGGCTTCTTTACTCCTTTTCCCCATTACTTCTCATATGCAAATGTGATAACCATCCATATTTTGGTACAACAGTTAAGGGCTATACAATAACTCCTCACAATTAATGGGTATCTGATTTTTGAACATGTATCTGACCTTCAATCTTTGCTTGTGGTTCAAATACTGCTCATGGCTTGTTTGAGCATGGGAGTTTGTATGAAACTCTTATCATGGCCCTGAGTCCATGGAGGAAGATGAGCCGGAGCTGGGGCTAATGGAGGTTGAGCGGGCGGCCTTGTTGGCTCCAGAGGAATATGGGGAGAAGCAGGATGGGGCTGTCCCTGGTCCCTCAGACTTGGGATAGCTTGCCAGAAGGGAAGAATGGGGGCAGGATGAATGAGAGAGGGACAAGAGTGGGCAGGCAGTGGAGATGAGGAGAGACGAAGCTCAGGCGATGAGCAAGGATTGCCTCCTCCTGATCCTCGAGCACAGACAGTTGAGAGGAGGTAGGACCAGCGCAGGCCAACCCGACAACTTGGGAGGAGATCACCCCACCCCTCTTCAAAAGGCACATCTGGGGACTGAGACTTAAGGAGACGCTGTGTAGAGTTCACTTGTCAGGAACAAGCACTGAATTCATGAAGTTTTGTGTCCTGTTGCCAACGTCTAGAGTTTGCTGGAATTCTTGCCTTCTTGCTGCTTTGTTTCTTTGCCTCACTGGACTTCTTGCCTTGAAGCCATTGTGCTGGACTACTCACAGCCAAAGATTGCTGGAGATGTGTGTGAGCACTTTGCTCCAGGACTTGCCATAAACGTGGGAACATTTGAGGGAAAGTTGGAGCAATAAACGGGAGTTCGAACTATCAGCTGGCTTGTGTTGCCTTCATATCTTGCCTCGGGTCATCACACTCTTTTTGTGCTATGTGTAAGCAATAAGTTTGCTGAAAGTTTGAGAGCAAATAAAAGATATATTTTTTGTTCCTGCAGGTTTTTTTTTCTTCCAAGACCAGTACTTTGTGGTTTGGAAGTATTCTCATAGTGTGCAGTTGAACATCTGCTAGGCAAACAAAAACCTGATCTATCATCCAGGCCATTGTTTGAAAGTGAAGTATTTTTAGTTAGAAAAGCAAAATAAAAGCACAGCAATGTGACATAAAAGATGATGTGATATAACCTGGGGTCATCACGGGACAAGAAATTATTTTGAAATCTCGTCTTATGCCTTAAAACTAGTAGAATAGTAGAAAAGAGTAAATACTCTGCTTTTCCTTTGTTTGTTCACTTCTATCATCTACCAGGTGTGCTTCATTGTATAACCAAGTATTGATTGTCTTCTGGGCGAAATTCAATGATAGCTGGAGTGTCACAAGTTGCCTTTGATCATTACTGCAACTTTAATTGATTTTCCATTGGCTAGCTAGCACAACCTTTCCCACAAGAGAAACAACTACATGGAAAAAAAAATAAGTCAGATAATTTTTTCTTTAATTTGGAAAGCATGAAAGGAGAATTTGGTTTCTTAAAACATCAATATAAGTTTGCACAGTATTTGTACAAAAAGTGTACATTTATTATAGAATTTCCTCTATGACAGAAACCTATTTGTGCTGTTCTTTCACTAATAATACTGATACTTCCAGCTGAAGAAAAGTGAGTATGACAGTGCTTTTGTTACCATAAGTCTTCTGGTCTATGTTTTTTTTGTGGGGGGGGAGGGATTTGAAATAAAAACATTAGGTAGTAGATTAAAAAAAAAACCTTGCCTCTCCAAATCTCCAATTAATAAGGCTAAAGCATCATATTGTAGCAGCATATGGGCAATTGAAGTTAAGCACTTAATATGGAGTGAAGAATCCTGGGTTGTGTTTTTCCCATACCAATAGATGTTAGATTCGCCTTAATTGTCAAGAAATGTATAGAAAAAGGTGGAATTGATGAGGCAAAGCCACAAAATGCAATCAGCTGGGTAATTGTTCTGTAAACTGAAGCTGAATAATTTCCTTCTGTGCCATTCTGGCACTCTTGGGAACAGATGCCTTATCTTTTGATACCCAGTCCTTATATGACAGATCTACTTGGTCAGTATCATCTGATATATTCCAAAAGTATTGGGACTTCAGCTCACCAAAATGTTTAGGACACTTAGAAGCTGCAGTTCTAAAATATCTGAAGGTTTATAAGATTGCGGAAGATGGCTCTGAATATGAGTTTAATACTGGCAAGGGGTACAGAAAAATTGGATTGCAATTTATGTAATTTTTGCTTTTAAGAGTTATAGATTTTAGCTTTTCTTGGAGAACTAAATTTCACAAAGGGAGAAAGCGATTGTGGGAAAGAACCAGGTAATTAACAATGTTTGAAATTTGGTGTATCAGCTGCTGTGTCTGTCATGGTATAGACAATTGATCCATAGACATTTAATCTAAACACTTCTGCCTGCCTCATTAAACTGAAACTTGCTATAAAGTCACCAGAGAATTCAACTGAGTTTAAATTATTATGAGACTTATTTTCTGCAAATTGGATATAGAAATGTTAAATGGACAGTTGAACTGAAATACTTCCTCTTGATGTGTGACACTATGTGCAAGTGAAGTTGGACTTTGAAGAAGCAAGATAGGAAGAATGTTGATGGTTTTATCACTGGTGTTGAAGAAGACTCTTGAAAATACTGTGGACAGTCAAGAAAACAACTGGACCCAGAGTTGTCATTCAAGGCACAAATGACCAGGTTCAAATTATCCTAATTCATACATATTATGTAAAGGCCTAGTTCTAGAGCTTCTAGAGAAGGAAGGTAGAAGGAAAGAGAAGATGACAATAAACAGCAAAATTGATAGACTAAGTAATTGTGTAGCACTGGAAGACTTTAATGTTTATGTTAGAGACAAATAGTCATGGAAAAAATCTAGCTATGTGTTCACTAAGAATTAATTCTAGCATGATGGCACTTAATCAATCAGATGTAAGAAAGAAGGCTGAAATTCAGTTGTGGAATGATACAAATTCTTTTTTCTTCCTCCATCCTCATTCCTAGAATTTTTCTGAGAAGAAAACCATCATTTTACAACCCTATGCAGAAAACTTCAGAAATGATGGGAGATCAGAAAAAAAAACCACCATTCTGGCTACACCTGTGTTGAATATAATTTAGTCAAATTTAAATGTTCTTTTCCATGAGCCACACATGGCTCATATTTTAACAGAGCATTTAAAAAAGATACTCAGGTAATTATTGAGTCAAGCAACCCTAATTTATATCTCTATTAAATGAGATTTATTCCTAACTCAAATAAATATGTATGGGATTAAAAGCTTTGATACCTGAGAATTAAGCATCCATTATTATTTGCACAGGATGTACAATCTTTGAGTCAGGATCAAAAATATGTCTATTATATACATTGTTGATCATTAAATGAGTCCTTTTAAAGCTATAAATAAATATCACCCATTGAATGGTCTATTAAGAGCAATTATAATTTTCCTCTTATTTCCATTCTTAATAAAATTTCATACAGACAAAACAAAATCACCTCTTTTGCATGAAAGTGAAACAGCCTGGGGGAAAATAGTTTTATTTGGGACTACAATTTGAGAAGACATACTCCCACTCATCCTAAACTTGAATGCTCCCATTCCTGATTGCTGTAAATCATTTTTAAAAGATGCACACAAAAACAAATAATAGTTTTAAAACTTTATGGTTTGACGTCAAGTGACTGAAGAGAAGAACAAGTGTTTTCAGTACTAAAATAAGATTACCTATTTCAAAATATTACATGAAAGAGGGTTTCAGCATCACATATCTTTTTTCTATTACCTAAAACTTTCTTTGAATTATATTAATGATTTGAAGTCCTATAGAATAAGGGGTTGTGGTTGTTTTTTGCAAGAAAGCACATCAAACTGAAACTTTGACATACAGATATAGGATGTCAGATTTCCAGCTAGTTCTACTACTCAGAATGCTGTGGTCATTGTAAATTTCAGCTTTCTGGATGAGTGGGAAGCCTACTTAACATTTTAACTATGTTTTATTCAGAATGCTATTTTTGAATTCATTTTTGAATTCATTATGAAGCAGTTGCACATACAAAGTTACATTTATGAGTACAAAATACTTTTAATTCCTGATGCCCCTACATTGATGCATTTTTATTTTGAAGGAAATTAATATAAAGAATGCTTAAACTTTTTCTTAAAGTGATAAATATCTGAAAAGGTTATGTTATGTAATTTTCCTCTCCAAGCTTTACTGTCAGATACTATGTTAAACCACCATTAATCATAAGTGACTGTAATCATGTGGTCATTGTAATTTGGCTGTGCTGTACAAAAGATAAATGATATGGCATACTATTAGCAATAATGGCTGTCGTATAAACATTTATTATTACATGAATTTGTTTCATATGACTTTGAGATAAAATCCATGTTCTTGACTTCCAGAATTATTTTGCGATTTAAAAAACAACAACCTCTCAATCACAAAAACTGAAAAACTAAAATTGTCAGCATCTAGAGTGGATTTCCTTTCCCTTCATATTAAATGGTAAGACCTTATTTAGGATTATTAAAGTAAACAAATTAATATGTGAGTTGTCAATATGCATTGTTCTTTTAGCACATGTTTGGGAAGATACTTTCTAATCTACAGGACTTCCATGAATAAAATGTTAGTCTGATATATGTGTGGAATGGCCTGGGAACTTGTCACATATTCTCCCTGTTATCTAAAATCAAATCAGAATAGGGTTTCTGATAAAGGAGAATATTTGTAGCTCAGGGTTGAAATGAGGGGTCCTTGGTGCTTTCCAGAGCTTGGCTGGTTTCTTGCAGATGCTAAATTACCCAATCTAGGTAGCATCAGCAGTGTTACCTAGTTTCCTTACTAGCACCAACAACATTATCTAGTATGCATAATGAAATGACTGCAAGAAAACAACCAAGCTCAGGGAACACTAAGGACCCTCGCAGGGTTTGTGAAAGATGAAAATCCAAGGCTGTATGGAGCTACTGTATGTTATATTGTTGCCTAAAAATAAAAATGCTATGTTGAAAGAGAGCACAAGGATAAAATATTTGAAAATAATATACCTCTCTCCTGCTCCCAAAGTTCTGATTGGGAGCTATGATTAACTTTTTTACCATAATACCATGGGTCCTTTTCCTGACCCATTTCAAAGGCGCAAACACACATCAAGGGTTTCTTTTTGATAGATTGTGTCTAATCAGGGAGCTCACATGGGACAGATGATAACCCTGTGTCACCATGCAACTCCTCTAGCCTGGATAAAACCACAACTCATTGAGATTGATTAGTGACGTCATCAATACAAATGGGCAAGGAATTAACAAAATCAGCTGGCCCTTTTGCCATCTTATTTATGTTATTACAGCTTTTTGACAATGGTATCATCATCGTCTTTTAACAATCCCATAATCCCTTGTGGGATGGAGTCTGGGCAACTGAATGAAGCTAGCAGAGTGGCGGGATGTCCTTCCTGTTGCCACTGTGAAGTTTTGTTCAGCAAATAAATTCTCATTGTGCCCAGAGAGAGAAATATCTGCCTCTACCCAGGATCGAACTCACAGCCTCCTGTGAGGTGAGAGCGCCACCTCTAAGCCACCCACTCCTTTTTTTATGGGGTGGGACACTGGTATGCCCCAGTGAATTCAATATTCCGCTGCAAGCAGACTATGAGATCTGAAGTAAAGGATAAGAAGCATTCATTGCTTACCACCTTGCCATTAAAAAGCAAAAAACTCTAATTGCTTGCAATAGGAAGTAACATGGTCCAGGACAATGGCTTATATAAATTGGCTGGTAATCTGGAAGGTTGGCCAAGTATCATGAGGGTTTAAAGTCCTTCAGGTCCACAGACATTACCAACGTGCCTTTAGTCTAATCCCTCCACCTTCCTATTTCTGATGGCTGTTACTAATATCAGAGAGGGAAGAACCAATTGAACTTTATGTCTGGTGGGGAAAACTGGAAAGTGGTACTGATTCCTAGGCTGCATTTCCCATTCTGAATCCAGAGCTTTTTTTATTTCAAAAAGTAGAATAGAAGGAATCCTCTAGCCTATAACAAGATCCACAATAGTCCCACTTTAGGCATGAAAGCCAGCTGGGTAACTTTAGACCAATCATTTTCTCTCAGCCCTATTCACTTCACAGGATTGTTGTTGTGAGGAAAAACAGAAGGAGGAAGTAGTATTAGGTATGTTTGTTACCTTGAGTTATTTTTATAAAAAATAGCAATGGCAAGATATAAAAATAAATAAATTGCCCATCTAACAGTATCAACAGATTCATGAAATTCTGTCTCAGCTTTGCTTCGGCCCTAATGAGTTTTCAGCTATTTAACATTAATAAGAAAAGCTCAGATTTTGCTCATTTTCTATTTATAGGGTTTATAAGATTTATTCAGCTCATGAGAACACTTAAGATGCTGTCAGAAGAAATGCAATGACAAGTTCACAGAAAAACTGCCATCTCTCCACCTCTTCTCATCACATTCATTCCAATAAAGATTCGTGACACATTTGGAAGTCTCCCCTGTTTAACTTTGTCAAAAGTATAATAGAATCACAAATGCAATATGGCTTTTGGAGGCAAGAAAAGAAGAAAGTGATTGCAAGCTTGTCTTGGACTCATTTCATATGATGAGCTCTTTAAAGTCATTTCTTTATGGCAGATAGACATAGCACTGTGTGTGCAGACTTACAAAATATAGCCCTTAGCAAACAATTGCAGTTGTCATTCATTAGGATGAGTATGCCTTTATACATGTCCTATGCAAATCATTCCCCTAAGTTGATGTTTGGATATGCCAACTTTAGATAGATGATAGATAGATAATAGATAGATGACAGATAGCTGACATACAGACAGACTCTCTAGTTTTCTAAGATTAACATAGGAAATTAATGAAAATGATAATAAAAACACAAGTCAACTATCCATAAATACAACTGAAGCACTGATTATCACTTTTGTTTAAAAAGAGTTGAGTATGGTTTAGTAGCTGAGGAAAAATAATTGGAACTTCAGAGTCCAGATCTGGATTCCAAAACAACACCTAGAATGAATAAAATACCAGTGTAGCAGTGCTATTCACAATTTCATTCCTAAAAAAAATGTTGAATCTTTGATACCATGTGTTCTAAAATACCAACTGGAATGATGTCCATGTCACTGTATAGCCCTACAAGATGCATCCCATGATTGAAATGTGCAAAACTTTGCATATTTGAATCATGGGATTCAATAGATCAAAATGGATCACAATGGGTGGAAATTAATCAAGGAGAGAAGCAACCTAGAACTAAGGAAAACATTTCCTAACAGGGAGAACAATAAACTAGTGGAAGAGCTTGCCTTGTGGTGTTCCATCATTGGAGGTTTTTAAAAAGAGACTGGACAACCACTTATTTGGAACAGTGTAGGGCACGGGTGTCAAACTCATGGTGTCATGTTGCTGCCATGTGAAGTATTGTGATGTATTGTCCCTTCACGGAGCTGTGGTGGACATGGCCTATGCCTGACTTATCCGACCCCTTGGCCACTAGTTTGACACCCCTGGTATAGGGTCTCCTGTTTGAGCAGGGGATTGGACTAGAAGACCTCCAAAGTCCCTTCCAACTCTGTTATTCTGTTATTCATTCACATTCCAGACATGGTCATTGCCAGGACTCTTAATAAGTTAGCTTCTCATCTTTAGCTGAAACTTGCTAAATTTTCTCTTCTGACCTTCACCATATAGGTATTTCTCGAGAAAAGTACTCCACTCACTCCTCTACTCACAATAGAAATCCCTATGCCTCCAGGCTTGAAATTTTGGGTTTGGACAATCTGGAACTGTGCCTCCTGCAGTCTGATCTAAGCATAGTACACAAAATTGTCTGCTACAACATCTTGCCTGTTGATGACTTCTTCAATTTCAGCCACAATAATACACGGGCAAACAATTGATACAAATCCAAGGTAAACCACTTAAAACTTGATTGCAGAAATTATGACTTAGGCAACAGAGTGGTCAATGCTGGAATGCTCTACCCAACTCCATTGTTACAGCCTCAAACCTTCACAGCTTCAATCTTAAACTGTCTACCGTGGACCTCACCCCACTCTTAAGAGGTCCACAAAGGGGTGTGCATAAGCGCACCAGCATGCCTACCATCCCTGTCTTACTGTCCCCATTTATCTGTATTTTCTTCCTTTGTTCATGTTTATGTTCATACCTATACTTGTTATCTTGTACATGTTTGACAAACAAATAAAATAAATAAATAAATTAGATCCTGCAGGAACTTTACAATGCTTTCCTCAGAGTATGGGGAAAGCAAGTTTACACAAGCACAACTGTTTTTATACCACTAAACTTCGGCCTCTTGAGCAGGGATTCCAGGATTCTACTTTTTTTTAAAAACCAACCATGTCCACACCCTAACTTGA
>JANHFT010002090.1:27109-42943 GCA_032467955.1 Pseudoxenodon macrops
TAATCCAAGAATAGGACTGAAATTTTTTTTTTTAAATGCTGAATTTAAATGATTTTCTTCTTGCAGATTTTAGTTTGTAAAATGTCAATTGAATAGCTTGGCATGTCAAGGAGATGATAATATCCAGAGATGTTTAACTTGTACACATTGTAATTATCATAAATTCCATATGGACACAAGAGGTCATGATAACCAAAGTCTGTAAATCCTTGGATAGAAACCCTATCATATGGTGTCATCTACATATCACTAGCCTTGGCATCTTACATCAAAGCACCATCTGCTGCAAGATATTTTTTTTTACAGAACTCTATACTTCTAAAGAGAAATGTCTGAGGGAGAACACTGCTCCATTCCCCCCTCCCTTTTTATTAATGGCAACCTTCTTTCTTAAGTAATTATCTAGTGTATTTGTTTATAATTGTCTAGAGTGCTGTAAAAAGTTGATTCAGAGTTGCTTCAAGATGATTCAGTCAAATCTCATACTCAACTTTTAAAAAATGAATTGGAAGGTCAAGTTGAAGGAATGAAATGCCTCCAATCAGCTATAGTGTTGCAGATGTGTCTTTGGGAAAATAGAAGTGCTTTTGTTAATTGATCTGGAAATCAGACTAACACTATTATTATGGTTCATTGCACAGTCAAGCAGATATTTGCAATGGATTTGTCATCTTTGTCCACCTACTGAGTCCTTCCCAAGGACCTGAGATAGCAGGTGCTTTTCTTTGATGGTGTTAAAGATATTGTCAAGGCTGTAAGCTGTTGGGAGTAAAGATGCTTTTTGCAGCCAACTGATGGTGATTTTGTCAGGATTCAAGTGGCCCTCCAGAAGTTTTGAGGTTGCAAGGCATCTAAGGGCATCTATTACTATTACTGGCTTTGCTTTCTTTTGCCACAGTCATTTTATTTCTATTTATAGGTATTTGTATTTTGTTATCTTCTCCAGTTCTTTCCCTTCTGTTCTGCTGTCTTCACTATTCTCTTCAGCCATGTCCACTATCCATCTTCCTTCCTTCCTTCCTTCCTTCCTTCCTTCCTTCCTTCCTTCCTTCCTTCCTTCCTTCCATCCATCCATTTATCTTATCTTATCTTATCTTATCTTATCTTATCTTATCTTATCTTATCTTATCTTATCTTATCTTATCATCTTACCTTACCTTACCTTACCTTACCTTATCAACAGTTGTTAACTATGGAATATTATGTAGCAGGTGTCTGTCAGTTTGAATTCTAAAGATATTACTAATACTATTATGATTATATATACAACAATGTGAAATCCCAGCTGCCTGTTACTTAGCTGGTGTTGGCTTTCATTTACATCAAATACTTTTCAACAACTTAGAATGTATCAGTATAGTATTTGTGCAGATCCAAGCAGTGTGGCTGTTTACAACTACCGGTAACAGGATAAAAATGTGGTCAGTGCTATCCAAGTTCAGAAAAAAATCTCATTTTACCAGTATGTAGATGCTAATTAAATCGTACTAGTAAACCCAGCAGGAAAGCTGAAAATCTGTTAGGTTAAAACCAGCTTCACAAAAAGCCAATATTTATGGGTCTGCCATAATTTCTTTTCCTGTTAGTTTATTAATCTGTATAAAGTATACAGTTTAAACAGTGGAATCCTTCTTAAAATACATGTGAGTCTTGATATTCAGTTAATTACATTGATCTTAGACTAGAGAATCAATTGAAGTTTTTACTATTGGGTTTTATCTACTGAAATCATGTTTATACTCCCCCCCTTTATTTGTGCCTTCAAGAATTTTGACTCCTGACAACATCCTGAACTAGCCTCTGCAGTTTTCCTGGCAAGGTTTTTAAGTAGTTTGTCTTTGCCTGTTTTCTAGACTGAAAAATAGTGACTGGCCAAAGGTTATCCAGCTAGCTAAGGCAAGACTAGAACTCAAATCTTGGTTTCTAGTCTGATATCTAAACTACATACATGGAATATGTGGCATATACACTGATATACAAATACCTATATACAGTCAGTGCTGGGATTCAGCCAGTTCGCACCTATCCAGGAGAACCAGCTGTTAACTTCCTAAGCAGTTCAGAGAACTGGTTGTTAGAAGAAATCTCATTTTGTTTTTTTCCACTTTACAGGGCTCATACTCTAAGGAAGGCAGGAAGGAAACATTCTGGTGTTGTTTCTAGCCTAATCTTTATTGCCCTGCTTACACAAACTATGACTCCGGTTAACCCTTATTACAATGTAACAGCTACGGCAAAGCACCCATCAACGTGAGTGGCATTGAGTTGACCATGCCCACCCAGTCACATGACCACTGAGCCATGCCTACCCAGCTGGTCATTAGGACTGAGAACCGGTTGTTAAATTATTTGAATCCCACCACTGTGTATAGTATCTATATATTTTTAATTCAACATGTTATAATATATTTCAAGACAAATATAAATCCCCATATTTTATGTACACATTGTAAATCCAACTTTTCTTTTTGAAGCAGTCTATAGATATTATAAATCCCAAAGGCAGTTAATTTTCCCCCAAATGGGAGTATAACCGGAATATAAACCATTGCACACTTTCAGTGAGCTGCAGTAATGACACTAAATGATTATTCAAAATAGCCATCATGGTATCAGCATATAAAAATAATTTGTATTCATTATGAAGTACTACCATATTTGTAATATCTTGATACTGTTTAAGGGTTCTTTCTAAGATTAGAAATCAAAGGAGATTACAGGCATTCTTATGGGTGTCATGGTATAACTTAATTGGTCAAGAAAGAAAGGAATTGTAATGAATCTGACTACAGGGTAGAGATATCAACTTTTAATCCAATGGACAAAATATGGTAGACATTCTTAGAGGCCATTTCATTAATTTAAATCTGAATAATAACTAAAGCCTTTACAACATCTAATGAAACTAAAACAACTGAATTGTATTCAGTTGTTTCTCTATTTTATGAATTCAGACTGAGATGGATGATTTTGAGGTATCATTACATTCTGTAATCTCCTGTTGCAGTTAATATTTTAACATCCTCATTAAACAAAGATATTGGCCTATAACTTGAAAATCTACTAAGAACTTTCTCCCTTTTAGAACTATGAAAGTAAAGTAGAAAGATTAAATGATTCATTATATTTATATTATAATATTGATACCAATAAATTTAGAATATTGTTGTGACATTACATTGGAAATCCAACAGATCTAGAGGCATTCCCTTATGTCTTTTAAAAAAAACAATTTGTTTAATTCAATTCAGTTTTATAAAACATAAAAAAACCTAGCACAAATTTATAAAGGGAAGAAGGACGGAGGGAGGAAAGGAGGAAGGGAGTGAGGGAGGAAGGAAGGAAGAAGGAAGGATAACAAGATTATCCTTCTGTTATGAAATCATCTCTTGATTTCCTTTTACAATCCCCATAAGAAAAATTTCCTTTCCTTTATTTCATGCATTTAACTGTGATTTCTTCTGATGTCAGTGGTTGTATTCCTTTTTAAAAATCTTCTTGAGATTTTCTGTTCCATTTTAATGTCCCCCTATTAAAATTTTGCTTTTAGTTACAGATGTCTCCAGTTTATATACTTGAATTTAAAAGAAACAAATGAAATAGATTCTGCTTCAGTATATACATTAGTCTGAATTCCAGGGATACATTTCTTTTGTTTTAACCACCGAGCCAATAAATTTCCAGCTTGCTGATCCCCATTTGCTCTGATTAATGCTATTCAAAGAATATTCAAATCATTTTTTTAGTGAGGCAGCTGCAATTTAACCTGGGCTACTAAAAATTCTTGATGTAATTAATCTATGTGGTTTCTAGCATTAAGATAAAAGTGACCCTTGAACTATCATTTGCAATTGTACAAGATAAAAGATCTCTAAACCTTTTTTGCTGGAGCGATCACAATAGTGTATCCATGAAAAATGCCTGAAATCCATCCCCAAAGGTTAACATATTAATAGAATTACTATTTAATGTTTTTTTAATTCTTCTTAATATAGTCTGCAAAAACCATTCTTTAAAGAGAAGCATTTGGATACCATCTGAAATTAACTAATTTGTTGTGCTTTAAAGTTCAAAATGAGTATCACCAAAGTATGGTCTGAGATTGTCACTGGACTACTTGAGGTATCCACAACTTGATCCACCAAAGCAGAAAAGTTTAAAAAAAAATCTAGCCTAAAATGAGAAAAGAAAATATATTCTCCAAATGTTGAAAATATACCCCATATACAGTATATGCTTGCAATACTTTCCAGTAATGGAGGAGAGATTTTCTTTGTACTCTGTCTAGCTAAGAATCTTGGCATAGTTTGAAATCACCATCAACAATTACTGATCAAAGGTTTGCAAAATGTAGTTTTGAAAAAAGATTAGTGGTTTACTTCAGGAGTATTCTTGGTGGTGTAAAAAAAAAAAGCAGAGCAATTGTCAAATGCAGGAACTCAGGAGTCAAGGCAGTTCAAATGAATACAGGTTTATTGCACTGAACCACTAACAGTCAAAGCGAATTGGTGGTAGATAAGGGTCAATGAAATTCAAAGTGGGGTTGGACTTAGTCTCTTCTGGGCATGAAGGGATTCTACACTCCTGACACACTTGACCCCTTCCTCAGGCTCAGCCTGATTATTTCTTACATCAATAGTGTTATCAACTATCTTTATGGCCAAGAAAATAAAGTGTCTCTCAGTGTCACAGTTCTCATATTCAATTTGAAACTTACAATTATCAACCTTAATAGCTACCCCACATTTGAATACCTGTTAATATCAAATTTTCTACTGTATTTTAGGAATACATCATTGAGGACTTAATTATACCTGGTTTTAATTATACCTGGTTGTAATTTTTCCAGTTTGTTACATACTGGTTTTACCCTTTCTTAAAAGGAAATAACAAAAATCTTAGATCAGTTTATATTCCATCTGATTACTTTAAGTTTTATGCCTCCAGGTGGAAAAACAATTATTAAGGTCAATTTCCCTGTATTACAGACATCTCATACAGTAATAATTAAAAAATAAAGAAAGATAAAATTTAAAAAAATGAATATGGATCTAAGCAACCAATAATAAATAAGCAAAAGCCCACTAGTGATAGGGGAAAATATAATCCCATCTCCAAACTGTAATAACACTTTTAAATGACAGAAGATAAATAACTCAATTCAGTCTTGGTCTCGGTTACTGTTGCCCAAAGATAAATGTATTATGTTGAAGTTATTTACTATGAGTTGGCCACCATCTTTAAGTAGTTGAAATGTGCATATTTGTAGCCTCCTTCATTGTAAGAGGCAGCATACTACAATAATATTACATCCAAATTATTAAAATAAAATGTATACATTTGGGCATTACTCAGTGACCATTCAATTGTTTACATGAGCAATTTTGCCCATATAGTCCAGAAGGAAGGCAACTACTAAGCAACCCTACAAACCAGTAATCTGGAAACCTGAACTGATTTTAACCAAATTGGATCATTTGATTGGAAGGTCTGAATTGTAGCACATTGATTGTCTGAATAGCTTTGCACTGTTGAATAAATTTGGTTTGGTTTTATGAACCTAATCAAGGATTTGAATTAGATTTTGCTGGCTTTACAAAAATATTTTGATGACCTCCTTTTCTGTTAGAAGAGTGAGGCTGATGGGGCGATGCTCTATTCACAAATAAATGAAAATTCTTTTTCTGTTAAAGTAGCAAACAAAAATGTGCAGTCAAATGGTACATTTTTGAACACTAGTGCTTGAAATTTGTGGAAAGAGAATGGTTTAATAACAATTAATTTTAAATAAGGACTGACTACTCAAATAGTGTCAGAGTTCCTTTTCCCCCCTTGTATGCTTCTTGTGATGAATAGATAGATATCTGGAAACGAGGCTTATTCACATTTTTTCTGCTTTTTTTTTAAAGGCACTGCCCTCTTGTCCTATTGGTAAAATGCACCAGAGAATAGATGTTTTAGATATACAGACTCTTTTAAAATATGAAGCATTAGATTGATAGATTTTTCATGATATTTTAGAAAGAAATGTTATGAAGCATTGGTCACCTTTAGTGGGAAAGTACTTTATTCTCTAAGAGCCTGCATTTGTGAAGCTGTCTTATTCTGCTACATTTGGAGTCTCATTTGTTATTCATTATTTTTCTTTTATTATTCATGTATGCTATTCAAGGATTGAAGAGGCTTTTTGACAGCAGCAGCAAAACTGATTTTGAGGGCTGTTTCTCATGGCCATCTTCTTTTTTCAACACCCCTGAAAGTGTTCTATGCATTCCAATAATGCAGAATGCCAACAATATCTGGGACATTCTGTATGAATAAGTGATGACTTCTAAGAAAGTCCATAAGCTCATAGGTACTATTGGTACTTCCAGAGACGATAAGGAAAAAAAGAATACGATAGGCTCGGATAAAATATGTTAACTAGACCTGATTCAGTTTGAATTAAAGATTCATGGTTAGAATCAAGCTTGCAACTGAAGTTTTAATTCGATTGTCATAGCCTCCTAAAAAATTATTTCCGACCCCTAGAAAATCATTGTTTTAAAAAGTTCTTATTAAAATGAATAAAATGTTGTCCTTCCTCACTCTTTACATCTGTATATCAATATTGCTATGGATTGTTGTAGTGATACACACAAACCAAACTGAGAAAAATTAATTCTAGATAGAGAATCGCTCCATTTATTGCTATTTATTGTATAACCTTTCCTTAAATGTGAAATTTGAGACAAACATCTTCCTGTACTTCTATAAAAATACATAATAATTCTGAAGTCCAAGGTCAAGTAGGAGATGAAGGAGCTTACAATATCAGTGTTCTTCTGAACCCATGATGTTTGGCTAAAGTGGGATTTAACTCTGGTTTCCCATATGAAAGAAACATCCAATTCAGAGATGGGTTCTGAATCTTATTACTGTCGGTTCACTCAGGGCCGTGCCTCAAGAGCATGCATGTGACAGTCAAAAACTAGGTTCTGTGTATGCACAGAAGCAAAATCCAAGATGGCGGAACCCACGGAGACACCAACAGAACCGGCTCCGTGACATCATCACGGAGTTACTGCCAGTTCTATAGAACTAGATAGAACTGGTAGGAACCCACCTCTGATCCAATAGATACCTCACTCCTATAGACAAATACATACTTTTGAGAGCAATGAAACATTTGTTTGCAGCAGAAAACAGGAACCAGCTGTGTAGACACAATATTGGCAAAGTAACTCTTAAAGACACTGTTACATGATACTGAACTGAACCTCATACTCCCTATTTTCCATTCTTGAGGGGGCTCCCTGAGGACTACTTTCAGAACAACTCTGTCTTGCTGTCACACAGATTTCATATAAGAATTCCAGCTTACAATGACACTGGTGAACTCCTGTGATACATTACTGCATAACGCTGTATATCTATTCCACACAAAAGATGGAGTTCTCACAGCTAGTTAAGCTCATGAGATATTTTTTTTATTGTGGACAAGAAGTGATATTCACAGAGGCTTACATTCATAAAAGTTCAATTATTTCTAATAAATCAAATGGTATATTTATCTCCCTTAAACAATACATTTATTTATGAACAATATTGCATTATTGTTTGACAAGATTGATATATAGACTGAAATATTTTCAGTTGAGATATGCTACCTTTATAACATATTCAGAGACACTATATTCATAATTCCTAAAATATGGATAGACTGAATAAATCATAAGAATTCATTTCAGTGATAACACGCTCAGAGTTCTGAGTCAACAGTTGCCCTAGTTGAAAGACTCAAATCACAATAATATTTCCCTGTTATAGGTGTTCTAAATAGACCTGATAATATCAGATTCCATACATCCTTTGAATGTTATTTCAGACCTCTGAGTTGTGCTTTACACATATTAAATTGAACCAAAGGCAGTGATTATTTTGCAGTTAATGAGCAGTAGAGACATTCTTGGTGAAACTAAAAAAAGCCAAGATGACAGGCGCTGCCATATGGTTACAGCCAATCTCATTTTTACTATATAGCACTGGTATGACCACCATCTTGGTTGATAGCACTGGTTGACCACTATCTTAGTTATTGTTGTATTTTATAAACAGAGCCAACAAATGCTGCTGGGCATCAGATCAGAGGATTTGGCAAATATTCTGAGAATCTGCTATTTTCCTTTTCTAAACGAGCCTCGACTGAGAACTAATTGTTCACTTGGCAGTCAGAGACAGCACTGGATGGCCCTGAGGTCAATTTTTCTTCAAGTGCTGGACCTATGAAGTGACATAAATGCCTTGTTTTTAGTTGATGAACTAGGTTGTTATATGCTTAATTTCAGGCTTGAATTGATGAAATGGACTAAAATTGGATTATTTTAATACAGTTTTGTTAACTATGTTCAAAATGCTTATTGTAGGAACCGACTTAAACACAAATTGTTTCTAGAAATTGAAGTTTTGTAAATTAATCTCACTATAATTAGGTGGCACATGAAGGGAGGGCAGTTGGCATTTGCAGCTCAAAAGAAAAGTTTCAGAAGGATGTTTTAATTAAGAATTATTATTTCCATTCTATAAATCAAGAGTATTCTGTCTGTGACGAAAGGAATTAATATGGAAGTTTCAAGGTTCGTATATAGGTGCACGTGCTTCAAAAATAATATGAAAAAGGTGTTTTGGGATGTGCAGAAATATAATTGCAGCATTTCTTTTAAATGATCATAGTGTTTTCTTTACTGTCAAGCTTTCCTGGAAGCCAGGACACCTATGTTAAAGGTATGGCTACTTTAAAGAGTCAACTTTTTAAAGTAGCCAGATCTGCTTTCAGGCTTTTATGAAAGAGATTTGGCATATATGTTCCCACACTTTCTGAAATGTATCTCCTAAATCATTTTCAAAGCATAGAAAGCAAATTATGCATTTATTTATTTAGTGGCAGCAGTGCCTCAGATAGAAGGTCCATACAGAGAGTGGTAAGGACAGCTGAGAAGATTATAGGAAGCTCACTTCCCATTATTCAGGATACTGCTTATAAACGCTATGCGCTTAGAGCTGGAAGCATTGTTAGAGACCCCACACACCCACTTCACCATCTGTTTCTGTTGTTCCCCTCTGGGAGTATAAATAGTCCAATAGCAGGACTACTAGATTCTGTAACAGCTTTGTTCCTTATGCCATCCATCTTGTAAACTCACAGAATTATTATTTTTATATGTATATGTATACATTCGAACTAGACTGTGATGTTTCTCTGTGTTATGTATGTGTGTGTATGTGGGTATATGCATAATAGTTATCTTTTGAAAGCTGAATGCAACAAAAATTCATTTTAATGTATGCTAATTAGTGTACATTTAAAGTGACAATAAAGTATCCTATTCTATCCTATCCTATCCTATTCTATTCTTTTTTTAAGAAAGGTGCTTGACACTTTTGATTTTTGCTTTGCTGGTTTGTTTTTTTTACTATTTTTCATTCAAAACAAAATGTAAGTAAAAAGATAAAAAGACATGTAGATTAAAATCTATAAATTATTATTGGAAGGCAAATAGCAAAAACAATAAGACTGTAACCCCTGTTAATAATACTATTGTGTTTTGTCCTAACCTATTAACAAAACAAAGAAAGGTAATATGGATCCTGTCATAATGACTGATATTTGATAGCTCTATAAAATATTCTAACAAACGAGAGAGAAAGAGTTAGAAGAATGTGTTATTTGTACAAAAATACAATCCTAGCAAAATAAAGTACAGATACGTTTAGTTGTGATTTGTCATACAAACTGCATTGATTCTTAACAGGACTGGGAATTAAGACACCTAGTAAAGTAATTTCTAACCAGATTGTTTTATTCATTTCTATCTATGTAAGTATACCTATTTCATCATGTTTGGTTCACTTCCTGCTAGTCCTGAGGGAAAAAGCATATCCTCATCATAGATTGTTCTGGCTGTAATCATTGTATTCAATGAAGTGAGGGGGAAGGACAGTACCTGAAGAAATCTCTTTGTATAGTTACAGCATGGTATGTTTAATCTGTAAACAGGCAATGAATAGGAAAAATGTAATTATCCCCAAAATACTTTCTAAGCTTAAGGGCTAAATTTCTAAAGAGGTGTGTAGGGAATTGTATGAGTAAATCTCATTATTGTTAACAGGATTTATGTATTAATCTTCTCACAGAGTGTTTTTAATTGTTTTAAAGTTGAAGGAACAAAAGAGCTAGAAAAATATAAAACAAAGGAAACACACATAATCACCATTTTTGCTGATTTATTACTGGTAATATCCAAGAGACTAAATTATATATGGGTTCCAAAGGAAGGTACAGAAGTGGATATATTTATTACTTAAATGGACTGTAGTAAATGCGTGTTCTACAGTAGTGAGCTCAGAAACCTAGGAGAGATCAATATGTGGAAAAGCAACCAAAATAAAATTACAGGATGGCAGATTAAAGCATGAAGAAAAAAGAATTCTAGAAGAAGATAGAATCAATCCATTTTCTTACTGTTGGCAAGAAATAAATATGTATGAATCTCAGAAGTCACCGGAAGTCAAGCTTGACCTGAGGGTGACTTTACTGAATCTATGTCCTTATGAGTCAAATAAAAATAATGCTCTAGAATTATCTATTTTATTTCTGAGATTAATTAGTTATCTTCCAGTGTTGCACAATAAAGACACCAAAATCCATTTAAAGGAAATCAACACACTAGAATAAACTAATTGATTAAAATAATTAAAAATGATAATCAGTTCAATGCAATTGAGGCTGAAAGAAACATTACAAATACATCAGAGAAAACATTACTTAAACACATTGGTGGTGGTGAAAATACAAGAGGGCTAAAAAGGCCCAAGAGAAAATAAGACATTTTAGTTAGGCTTTTTGAGGAAGAATGTGTTGTAATTTAGAGTTAAGATTGAAAAATATGTGCCATTGAAGTACACAGTTACTAAAAACTGAAGTAGGAGAAGCAAAAAGGCTTCTTCTACATTTTGGTAGACATGTAGGGGGTAGCAAATCAAAATAAATGAATTTTCATCATTTCCTTAAAGTAAAGAGGGATAAGATACAGGAAATAGCTCATTACAGACAAAACTCCTGCTGAAAGCCATTCCAATAGAAGTAACCATTTCTCCATGTTGGTCCTCACTAATTATCTGTGGCATTAATAGTAGGAAACCCCAAAGTTATTAAATAATACTGCTGGCCTTTCAGGACTGAAAAAACCCAAAGCCTTGGAATAACAAAATGCTACCCTTGTTTACTCTGGGTGAGCAGTAAAAGAATACTGCTCGGATAGGTTGCTGTATCCTTGCTGTTGAAATTCCAGTTTACACTATTTATGTATTTGTTCATTTTATCAATGTATGCAGCGACCCATTTCACAATTGGGATAAAGATTGATGAACAGAGTATTGAAAGCAATAGACAAAAAGAATAACAAATAGTTACACAATAATAGTACTTGGTGGCTGAGGACAATCAAATTTAAATCACACAACCATAGATATGAAAGAGAAAACACCATGATGGGCTAACCCAACCTAAAAGCCACATAACTGAGGGGAATATCCATATCTTCAAAGATTTATGGAATCCTAGCAGGGTCAGAATCCAATAAATTTCAGGGGGGTTTAATGCTCTGTGCTGGATGACAGTCAGAGGTGGGTTCTTACCGGTTCAGACCGGTTCTATCGAGTAGGTAGTAGGCTGCTGGTGATGTCACGGAGCCAGTTCTGGTCCATGGACACCGTTTTTTTATTTGTTTTTTGGGGGAATTTTTTTTTGCATTTTTGGGTTTTTTTTTCTTCTGTGCATGCGCAGAAACTGAGTTTCTGGCACTGTGCATGCATTGCCATCTTGTTTTTTGCGTTTTTTTAATGTTTTGGATTTTATTTCTATTGCGCATGCGCATGCCCACGAGGCTTGTGCCCCCCCACAAGCCCCCCCCATGAAAGGCAGTGAACTGGCGGCGAGGTAAGTTAGAACCCATCCCTGATGACAGTAAAGAGATCCTTAAATAAAATCACACTTTAACTCTTTGCTGCCATCTCACAATCTGGATTTTTGCAGTCCAGATAAAGTTAGTCTTATGCTGAAGGTTTATATGCTCATCACTCACATCTAATACTGGGAAATTAATTACTTCATTTGGGGAACAAGATTCAATATAGGGTCACCATGATATGGTTCCAGACTGAGCTCCAGCAATATAAAAATATGATATAATCAGTGGTGGGATTGAAATAATTTAACAACCGGTTCTCTGCCCTAATGATTTCTTCCAACAACCAGTTCACCAAACTACTCAGAAAGTTAACAGCCAGTTCCCCCGAAGTGTTGCGAACTGGCTGAATCCCACCACTGGATATAACTAGTCTATCTTTTCCTCCTTAATGGGTTTTTTTTAACAACAAGAAAAGGGACAATGGCATTGTTGTGGCCTCTTGGATATGGCGATGAGATGGTGTGGTGTGGGCACAATCTGAATGAAGGAATGAATGGCTTTTCATGAGGGGATGTTTTTGGTATATCCTCAGCAAATTTTCTGATATACCCTCATTAATTTAAAGGCTAGGGCTATGGAATAAATTCTGGAGCCTCCTCATATAATGTATGAATACATCTGAGCTGTTGTACAATAATTTGCTATGAACACTATTTTTAAGTAATGCACATTGTCTTTCCACTGTAGCGAAATAATCTGTGTTATATGTGAGTGTACCCTCTGGTTTCTTTTGAAATCATATATACCTTTTGTCTTCTTGCCTTTGATCATTCTTTTTATTATTTATATTAGTTAGTTGGGCAATGGATTTTAATTAGATGAGGTTTCAAATTGACTTCCTCAAAATAATATAAGAAAATGATTCCAATACTGTCTTCATTTTATTGCATCATCTCCAAAAATGAATGGAAAAATGTACAGATACCACAGCTGTTTTAAAACAGATGCAGTTAATAAGGATATGAATAAAGTGCACATCTGTTTATTAACTGGAATTAGACATTTTCATTGAATAAAGCAAATCTGATATTTAATGAAAGCCAGTAGCATCATAGTGTATGCACATGGCCCCTGTTGGTTGGGGACGTATGAACATATTTTCTGTACTAAGAATACATCATCACACAGTGCTTTTCATTTTCTATTAGGATGTGAGTCATTTACATGAGATAGGAAGAAAAGGCTAATTGCACAACTGAATAAAATCTGAGTGCTGTAATTGGTTACGGTTATGGATTTTGTTGGTTTTTCGCATAGGTCTCCTGGGGTTGAGGGTAGAGAACCTAATCTGGTCATACTGATGCAGTGTAGGATAGCATAGAACTAAGAATAGTTTTCAGCACTATATCACAAAGTAAATTAGATCAACCTCAGGAATATGGAAAAGGATTTTGCAGTTAATTAGATTAACATAATTGAACATGGTGTTAGTTTTCTGGAAGTAACATTTATTATTGGCATAAGCTGAAATGGGAGAAGAACAGATGATACAAAAGAACAATTTTATCTCATATGGAACATTTTCTTTGCTTTCATTGACTGGAGGTCTTGAAGGGATGTGACAGTGTTCATAATGCAGCTATTCCCCATTTCTTTGGCATGGACTTAGGCTGAAACTACACTCTCTCCCACTAATTCCTATTCACATGGCAGCTTCATTACACTCACCAGGACCAACCCTTGCAGCTCCTATGTCCCTCAGCTTAGCACCATTCACAGAGGGTAGCAGTAAGTCTACAAGGGCAATTTTTCCACATTGCAAAAAAAGAGGATATTCATTGAATAGATGCTTTTTGCCAATGTGTATTTATTTATAGTCTTCATGTGCCACCAGCAGTATAACAGAAAAAATAAGATAAAAAAGGAAGCAAAAAAATCCAACATAATGAGGAAGAAAGGAAAGAGATCCAAACCCAGGGTGTGTATTACTTTCAGAAACTAATGTGGAACTGAATTGACGCATGCCTTTTCATTTCATTTGGTGAAAAGTGCAATGAGGATAAAATATGAACAGCTTCAATTAGCTTCTCATAATAAAATTTCACAGGGAAAATGCTAAAACTTTATTTCTGGATCTAAAGAGTCCTGGATCTTTGCTATCATGCCCAATGCTGCTACTCTAGGAAGAAATTTAAGACATTAAAGGTATTTTGTGCTCATCAAGATATTGGAATGGGATTAGCATATCATGAAAACACCCAATACAATCAGATTGATCTAGTTTATTAGTTCAGAATGGTTAGATTGAGACCCAAAGAGTTCTTTGGGATGTTCAACAAACTATGCCAACACCACTATCACAGAGTCATTGGGCTACTTATTTATTTATCAGTCCAATATTTATTATTAAGAAACAAGAGCTTCTCTAGGCATTCTCTATTTTGTTCGCCTTCCTACACCTGCTTGTAATCATAAATAGGAGGCAGAAATGGATGGAATGGGTTAGCAACCCTTTTCTGCCCCCCAAATCTTAACAGTTTTTCTTAGAAAAACTAAGAGTTTTTCTTAGTTTCTCTTAGAGTGAGGGAAAAAAGAAAAAAAGCCTTTTTCCTTTTCCCCTCACTTTCCTTTCTTTTTCACATCTGAAAAGATGGCTTTTCCCTGATCAATTTCATTATCCTAGATAACATACTTCTTGCATATGGATATGAGCAAATTGACTAGACTTCTGGATCTATCATGCAAGCAGATATGTTATTTTCCTTTGGGATCAGTCTACTATGATGCCCGAGGATAGTAAATCTGGCAAATGCAAACTGATTGACACAATTCCTCATTTTAGGCACAAATTAAGGTGAGGAAAACATCTTCACAGGTTCCCCCAGTGAGAAGCCATCCTCTTTTTTAAAAATCCCACTTAAATGGCAGGGAATTTTCATATATTTTAATATACTGAAAAAACCAGCCTTGTCAAGTTTCTCCCCGCAAACTGGAGAAAATATCTGCAATTTGTAGGCCATCTACATAAAAACAAAATAACTTCAGATTACTTTTTTTTTTAAGTAGCATGAAAAAGATGAGGCCAACTGAACACAAAACTTAAAACAGTTTTCTGTTTCTTAGGGGGATCCCATATCTGGTAATTGTGAAGAGAAACTAGAGTATGGAAACATTTCAAGATCTGAACTAATGTTCTTTGGCATTAGATGGTTGGCACACGGTGTCATTTCTACATCTCTATCAATTTTCCCTATCATTGTGTCTTGTACAAAATGTTCCAGGAATGTATTAATGTGTAAGGCAATGAAGTCTGCAATTCACTGTTTCCTATTTGAAACAAATGTGTTACATTAGACCATTGTCCCCCACCCAAAAAAAATTTGAATATGGATATGGATTGGTGGATAGATTTCACTTTAAATACTTGAAATAGGCCCTGATCTTTAAGGGGGTGGGTAATTCCTTCAATCAAACAAAGCAGCCTCTTTATGGGTCTCATCACTTCTAACCCTGGGGGCAGAGGTGGGTTTCTACTGGTTCGGACTGGTTCTATAGAGTAGGTAGTAAGCTGCTGGTGACGTCATAGAACTGGTTCTGGTCCGTGGACGCCGCCATCTTTTTTGTGGATATTTTATTTTTTTTGGAATTTTTTATTTTATTTTTCTGGGTTTTTTTTTTCTGCACATGCACCGAAACCAAGTTTCTGGCACTGCGCATGCATCACCATCTTCTTTTCAGCCTTTTTTTGTAATTTGTTTTGTACTGCGCATGCACTCGTGTGTGAAGCGCATGCACGCCCACGAGGCACATCCATGTGGCGTGGAAGGCAGCGAACCAGCGGCAAGGTAAGTTAGAACCCACCTTTGGCTTGAGGTCAAATTGTTTC